>CBVK0105244970.1:0-13014 GCA_900067695.1 Picea abies | reverse complement strand
ATCATCTTGTACTTGAACATTTAAGTGGGGTAAAAGGAGGTTTCCCCCTCAAAGAGGCTTATTATCTGAAATTATCTCTGTTTCAAGGCGTTGAGTACTTTTCTTGAGGTTTTTCCATGCTATATTGATGTTTGGTTCTTAACATAGAAACTTATATTTGACTCGCTAGAACCATGTATGATATAGAAAGTGTAGGCTATAGTCAAAAGGATAGGGGACTAGTACTTCAGGATATATGGAGCCACAAAATGCCTACACTTACTTCTGAAATTCATTCCGGACAACTTGGTGATATAGGAGATCACCTATAAGACCATCATGCATGGTGATGGTGTAGCACTATACATATACAAGAAGGCTATTTAGCCTCCTCTCTCACTTTCATTTGGGTCATATTCATTTGAATATGTCAAGGATATGTAAGATAAAGTAAACACATTACCATATTTCCACTTTAGAGAGGAAATAATTTGAAGGCATGATCCTCTAGACATCATCAAAGATCACTACATCAACTGCACTTACAGGTGGGATTATACAACTAAAGTTTCATAAGAAGAGTAAATACATCATTGTGTAAGGACATACCAAGATGTGATCTTCAAAAGGAGGGGAAATCCACTAGGTAAGATAGCATATGAACAACGAGTTTTAGAAGCCCAAAAGAATGCCTCAAAGGAGGCAACAACAATAATGGAGGTAGAAACAATGACAAGAACCTCACAAGTGGAAGTTTAATTAGTAGACAACGTGAGGAAAATGAAAGTAGCATAAGTTGTTGAAATAGAGGAAAAGAAGAAAAGAAAAGAAGAGGAGGATGAACAATGGAAACCCCTACATGCTAAAGAGGAAGTAACAACCAAAATCACCACCAAGCTTCATTCGAAAAACAATCCTTCAAATCCTAGTAACATGTAGGCTTCATTCCCTAGTAATCCTCATAGCATCATTCATAGAATGTAATCATTAACAAAAACATCCAATGATGGAAACAACCTCAAAACAATGCACACAGTAGCATCACATACCTTCAATCCTTCATAGTGCACCTTGAGAATAAGAAATACCTCAACAAAAACCCTTACACTTATCTTCCACAACTTTAGATCCCCAAAAGACACCCCGAGTCCTTTAGTGCACCTCATAATTGATATCTTGATTTATTTCTCTACTAATGTGAAAATATATCGTTTATTTATAGAAATTATGTCCCCACTTTTAGGGTCAACCTATAAAGACTCACTGAGCCGACCTCAATTTTCTTGCTTAGTTGTTAAACAAAAAAATTCATATCTTCTCATTCCTAGGGAGTTAGAAGGAATTCCATATACCATTGGAAAGGCCCTGGAATAAGATTTGCAACCATCTAACTTGTGCTCCCATTTGACCTAGGCATGTAGGGTAAAATGTTATTCAAAGGTAGGTATCCAAAATGACAAAAAAATATACTTTCAACAATCTCCATCTTGCAATATTTATCTTGGACATATGTATGGTTGTGATATTTATCTTGGACATCTGTAGGATCCCACTATCTTGAACATCAATGACAACAATATTTCCAACAATCCAATTCATGACAAGATATGATTGGAGCAATATCATTTATCTCTAGATCTTGTGACAGTTCAAACTCTTGATCTTTTTCCTCTTCATAGTCTATGCAAAATTATTTATCTCACTATATTTATTCCCCTTACTGTTCTTGGTGTCACAATTGAAACATATTCCCTTTTCTCTTATGCCATCCATTTTTTTAGGAGTGAACCCTATAGGCTGTGTGACGTTAGGAGAGGGAAAATTGTACTCTATATAGTTGTTAGTGGCCACTCTTCTTGTAGCCTTAGTGGCCACTCTTCTTGTAGCCATATTTTTACTTTCAACGTTTTTAGCCACATTGAAACATGCTCTATATATTTAGGTTTGAAGAGACACGCCTTTTGTTGAATGCTCTCCTTTAAAGTTCCCATAAAGATATATAAAAAATTATCCTCTTGAATGTTATTTATCTTGAGACTTAGTTTTTGGAATTGTTGAATGTGCTTTGTTATTAGGCCTCTTCACTAGAGATTTATTAATTGACTAGAGAATGTATTTCTCTTAATATCCCCATAATGTGTTATCAATTCATCTATAAATGTTAACCATGATGTAATATACTTAGGGGGATAATATCGGGTACCTATGGAGGTACCCAATGAGAATAATAATACATTTATGCAATTATATATATGGAGGCCATTTCTAGTAAATAAGGCACATGTAATAGTGTGAACACAATGAATGTGACAAGGTTGACTAGAAGGTTCCACCTACTAAAAGGTTTCATATCTAGATTATTCTTAGGAGTTACGTAGTATTATATAAATAAGTGTAAGCAATATATTGAGGCATGATGAACAATATTGTTAATGTATTAATCATTTCTTCAATATATAACATTTAATATTATAGTTCTTTCTTGGGCCAAAGAAGAAAGATTTTGTTTTTCCTTTTACATATTTTTGAAGGGAAAATGGGGTGACACACTTAAGATTTAATTTTGGAACTTTCTAAGTAGAATTTGTAGAAACTAGTTGGATATTTGAGTTCCTCTTGAAAAAACACCCAATTTAAAAAACAAAATCCGTCCAAGAAATATTTAAAATCAACACTATTTTAGGGTTTCCCATGGATGGATATATGGTTTAAAGATGATATATATTTTGCTAGACTGATTAGATTCCAGTGAAACCATCTCCATTAGATTCATATTGACTGTAGCATTTCATAATTATTTTCATAATATTTAATCAAAGAAGTATAGCCACAATTATCCCCATTTTAATTCAACAGTTGTAAGGAACTCCATTATGAAGTAAGTTATTTTTTTAAACCCTAGTTTTTATTAAAAGTTTTTTCATCCTAGCACTATGTGGTATTTTATTGAAAAATATGATTGTTTTACTATTAAATAATACATAAAATAAAGGAAGTCAATTTGAGGAAATGAGTGGAAATTTAATGTAAATTTCAAAGTTGATGCTCTCCTATGGTGGAGTTAGTTTAACCATGACAAGATTATGGCAATTTCAAATGAATACTTTGAAAAAATAATTTTAGATAGATTCTCTCATGCTGATAAGAATACTAAAGGGAGCACCAAGGGTTTAATTTCATATGGAAACTCTATATTACATGTTCATGAATGTATTGACAAAGAAACATTCATCGCCTTAACTAAGCCTAGTTTCCAACATAATTTCATCAATATCCATTTCGATAATAAATTGAAAGTTCTTGCAAAACACATCCAAAGCACACAAGTTGAGGGTGAGTCTATTAAAATTTTCAAATATTTAAAACTCACCATGGATAAATATGCATTTAATTTTTGTTTTCATGCCATATATATGCATGATGTGGATGTTAATATTGGATATCCTTGGATGGAATTAGTTGATATAGTTAATGTCGATATGAAAAAAATGTTTCTGAAGAATCGGTATGAGAAAAATAAAATTACACTACAAGAGGGCCCAAGGAGGCACATGATGAAATCCTTGAAGGGAAAAAACTATAGTACCTAATGACACATCATATGAGGAATCTAGGGTTGAATGAACCACATGTTTAAGAGTCCAGAAAAGAATAATTGAGAGATAAGTTTGATGTATATCACCATCCATATCACATAGAGAAACAATTTTCATCACGATAGGGGAATGAGTGTCAATAAAATTGTTATGTACCAACATGGCACCAGAAAGGAAACTAATAAAGAGGTACATGGATGAATGCCAACACTACAAGACAATATCAGAGTAGAGAAACAAACCCGTGGAACCAATGGAACAACAAGATTCAATATCAAAGTTCATATTCCATTAGGCTGAATTTATGCTTGTACTTACTACCAATTGCATACATTTCTTAGTTGATAATATTATATGGATTCTTCCCATATTTCAAGGATGAAACATGTTAAGGGGGTGAAATGTAGTATACCTAATGGGGTAATATGGGCTACCGAAGGAGGTACATAATGGGAATATTAATGTAGTTATGTATTGTTATGCATGGAGGCCATTTCTTGTAAATAATGTCCATGTAATAATGTGAACAAAATAAATATGAAAAAGTCTTACTAGAAGGTTTCACTGACTATAAGGTTCCTTCTCTTTATTGTTATTAGGAGGTATGTAGTATTATATAAATAAGTGAAATCAATGTAATGAAGCATGGTAAAGAATATTGTTATTGTAACAATCAAGGATTGATTGGGAGTGCATTCCTTCCATAAGGAATAATAGATGGTGTTACTCTACCTCAAGGGTTTTGTCTACAATTTCTCTTATGTTTATTCTTTTATCTAAGTGATTTGGTTCTATATTATATTTTTAGATCTGAGGATGGTAATATGGGGTACCTAGGGTGGTACTCCATATTAACCCCCTAGGAATACTATACAAGATACAATAAAATCATTTTTTTTTTCATAAAGGCATTGGTACCAAATAAATTGATCTTGTTATAAATACAACGATGTGAGAGTTACCTTTTGTAAAGTCTACACTTGGTGTAGATAAAATAATATATCCACCCTAAATATCCATGTTATATAATATTTACCATCAAATTTCCACATATAAATATGATTCAGATGGATATCAATGGCCACACACCTATTCCATTGGCTCAAAGAACAATTTTCATTTTGGCATTTCTTTCCTAGTTTTTTAAGTATTGAACTTTTGAGGAAGTTTTGAGGCACTAAACAATGTTTTTTTGGCATGAAATAGTCAGATTGTATGCTTTGGTCTAAGTGTGATGAAAACATGTGTATTCCTCATATAGTTATTTCCAACGAGCGATTGTTCACCTAAAATGGATATCGTATGCAAAAGTTATGACCCTCGAAAGTTGATGTACCAACTTACCCCATCAGGGCCCACATGACTTTTGGCGCTTCATCTCCTATGGTTATATTTTTGGATGCTTAGGGTTTTATCATTTATAATTTATCTTAAAAATTCCTTTGGAGCTTCATTGTAACCATATTCTTGCGAATAAGCATATTCGTCACATCTCTTCTCAAAGATAAGCTGGCACCATTCAAGTAATTTTGTTTTGGTCTTTATATTTACAATTTCAACATATTATTTTTATTAATAGAAGTCAAGTTTTAGTGGATATGTATGTATTTCATTGTTATACACTTGTATTCCATATCCTTCCATTTATAAATCCATATCAGTGGTATCAGATTTGTCTGCGCTTTATTATTTTCTTTGTGCATGCCCCTAACGAGGTCACATTACAAGGAGTTGGGACTCAAAGTGGTTGAACCCTTGCAAGACCATCCCAAATGATCATGACGACCTCCCATGGTAGAATAAAAGAGAGACAATGGAGAAGGATATCCTTTTAAATCGTTGCTCGAGGAAGCCTGTTATGATATGATCTTAAACCCTCTTTGTGGGTCATTAGTTAGTAGGATAAGTTTTATATATAAAAAATGCTGACATAAGTTAATAAGGCCTAATAAATAAAGGATAATAAGTCAATGCAAGAAGACCTAATAGAATCTTTCGCTTCTAGAAATATCTTCCTCTAGAAATTTTCTTAGAAGGTAGAATTAGTATAAATAAGAGTAGGAGGTATTGAACATTTTTTCTTGGATATTATTGTAATAGAGATCTACTCTGTTGGAGGTTTCCCCCTTGAACAGGAAAGTGAAAAATACGATATTTAATAAAGGTGCTCTTTTTGGTGTTATTTAGGTATTTTTCTAGCTATAATTTGGTTGTTCCATTACTGCTTGCTAAATATTTTTGTTTTGCACATTATTATTCATCTGGTATATTGCAAGTGGTATTAGAGCTCCTTCCTGGGAAAAAATTGTGGGATAATGTTCTTTTAGGGTAGAGACTTACTTCGTCATCTTTAAGCTACATAGCTATGTCATTCCGCACATAAAACCATGGTCAAGGAATCATACACATAGGAACTACATGTGGTACTTGAGCTCACATTGTTGGCCACCCTTGTAATCCCTAGTGGTACACATTTGACTGGTAGCACATCCGACAACACATGTATACAAATCGGCCTAGATATATTGTATACCTATGTAGATAAACTGATATTTTGCCTGAATGATATAGTGTCACTAAGAAAAACACTCAGGAAGATACTCTCTAGAACCTAGGTAATCAGGTAGTACAACTAAGGGTGCGGTCTAGCCTCCTTAGTTGGTTCCCTAAGATATTGGTTCAAGTACTACTGTTGGACCCCACATGTATATCAGAGAGATATAGCACAAGAAAAAACCTTGATTATATATACCCTACAAAAACTAACCCTTGGGGAAGAAACAAGAGATATACTACAGTGAAACTTAACACCTTGCCAAATGTTTTTCTACAGAAACCCTCCCTGTCGACATTTTTTATTACTGAGAATTTGGGAATTCTTATGTTACAAAAGTATTCATATTGGAGTATAACTCTGTAGGAGTAAAAACAAAAAAAATCTAGAGTCAGATTGCACCCTTATTTAAGACTTGGTCCATTGGATTCCTCTCTTCATTCTGATCACAGTGGTACCCTTCATTTTTTAGTATTTTGTTTTCACAAGCCCAACCCTTTCTGAGACGGCCTTACTTGAGACCTATCCCATTGGATTCCTCTCTTTGTCCTGATCACTCGAGTACTTATAATTTTTAGGCCCATATTTCCATCCTGACACCTCATCTACTACCTAAGCCTCTACCATTCCTACCACCCTCTCTCAGTCCTAAGAAACCTTGGAGGAAAAGGTGTCCAACCTAGAACAACAAATTTATTTCATACACACTGAATTCCAAACCTCCCTTTACAATCAATACCAAGATCTGGTGCAACTCAGAGTAAGAATGTTGAGCCCCATATTGAGGACCCTCATTCTTCCTATTATGAGAATAATCAGTCATCTTGTTCCCCTTGGGGTTCTCCACCCTCTTGGAATAAGGTGCCCAAATTTTACATACACAAATTTGATGGCTCCAACCCAGCTGGGTGGGTTTCTCAAATGGAACAATACCTCTCCCTTCATGATATTTGGGACGATGAGACCAAACTCTATGTCATGGTTTTGTAATTATATCAATAATGTTGATAGTGGTGGTAGTGTCATAAGAAATTTTATCGAGGACTACCCACTTGGAACATGTTGACTAAAGAAGTTTGTGCTCATTTTGATATGGAATCAAATTTTTGGGATGCCTCACTAAGCTGCACCAAAATCGATTAGTCATAGACTTCATCACAACATTTAAATAGTTGGTTATCTTCACTGAGGGATTATCTAATTAATTTTACCTTGAATGTTTTATTAGTGGCTTAAAGGAATCCATCGGGGCTCATGTGAGTATGCATCATCCTAGTACCTGGTTGTAGGCATGACAATTAGCACTAGAATTAGAGACCATCCTTCAAGATACACCACTGAAGGATACATTTCCCAACCATCCTTTCCCCAGGGATAAACCAACTCTGACACAAACCTTGAAGATCCAAAATGAATCTCCAGTAAAAATGGTGAAGCGTCGCAAGCAAGAACTTTGTTATTACTACAATGAAAATAATTCATCAGGACATAAATGTCGGGAAAACAAGTTCTTCTAGGTTGATGCATCAACTTCCTCTTCCTATCAAGACATATCATCATATGAGGCTCCTAACCCAAAGGCTGCTCAACCAAGTTTTCATGCTAAATATTTGGTTTCCTCCCCTATGGAACTACAAGAACCTATCATATCTCTTCATGCCCTCTTGGGTATTTTGGCCACACAGAAATTGAAGATCAAGGGACACATCAAACATCAATAAGTTGTGGTGTTGATTGATAGTGGTAGCACCCATAATTTTATTCGTTGTAGGCTTTCTGAGTAGATCCATTCCTTTATACTCCCTTTTTCTAATTTTTAAATTCTCATCGCTAATGGTGGTACGATGAAATGTGGGGGCCATTGTGACAATATCAAACTCTAAATGGGTAAATATCATCCAAAAACTAACATGTTCATTATTTCCATGGGGGGTTGTGATATAGTATTGGGTGTGGAATGGCCTCACACTCTGGGGACAATCAAAATGGATTATCAAGAGTTATATATGATCTTCACCCAAGAGGGTGAGACCTATACCTTCTGAATTCCCCAAGAGGGATCCGTTGAAATCATTATCTCTCACAGGATGGAAAAAATGTTGAAGAAATGCCAACATGGTGTGATTTATCAATTTCATGACATCCATGTAACCAGTAATGCCTCTCTAGTAGTCTCTCCTATCCTGCAATGAATATTTGATAAGTACCCTAGCGTATTTGAAGTTCCAATAGGATTACCTCCTTCTAGGGGTGAGCATGATCATAACATCCCTCTCCTGCTAGGAATTCAACCCCCCAATGTATGTGCCTACAGGTATACATTTTCTTAAAAAAATGGATACCTCTCATCCACCAAGAGGGGCAATGACTATGTTTTTGTGGTTTTTAATCTCTTTTCCAAGATGGGGATTATGTCCGCCTGCAAGAAGAGCATCACTGCAGAGGCCATTTCCAAGATATTCTTTGAATGCATCTGGTTACACTTTGGGATCCCACAAACCATTGTCTCATATCGGGATATTCATTTCCTCATCACATTATGGTTGAGCCTCTGGTCACTGCTGGATACCAAGCTCACCAAATCCCTTGCCTTCCACCCCAAGCAGATGGTCAAACTGAGGTCACCAATCGGATGATTGTACATATCATGCGCATGTAAAATTCCAAGCACCCCCACACATGGGATGAGAGTCTTCCCTATGGCCAACATAGCTACAGCTGAGCCCTGCATAGATCAACTGGACACAACCCCTTTCAGGTGGGGTTGGGATTCCAACCATTGGGCCCCATGGATGTTGTACTACCCCTGGAAAACACCTCATCCGGTTGGTCTCCTGCTCCACTAGAAGTTGACAAAGCCACCTGATTCATTGAGAGGATCCATCAAATCTATTGACAGGTTCATGATAGTTTAGAGAAGTCCAATGCCAACTATAAGCAGCGCCATGATCAACATCGGGTGCCACACAAGTTTCAGTTGGGTGACAAATTTTGGTTGCACTTGTAGAAAGAATTCCTTATAGGGACCCATCATAAGATTTTCCCACTTCAGTATGGGACATACACCATCACTAAGGTTGTGGGTGACAATGCGTTTTCACTCAACATTCCCCCTTTCCTTGGCCTTCACCCAGTCTTCAACATGGCTCTCCTCCAACCATATCTCCCACCATTATTGGACACCTCAGAGATAGTAGAGCAGTTGACACCAATAGATCACAACCCTGACTGCATGCAATAGGAATACAGTGATCAAATTGTGGACACATAGATCAAGGGCACACGACAACAAAGGATCCATCTTTATCGAGTTGCCAAAGCAGGGCAACTCCTGCACCAAGGCAAGTGGCTCACCCGGGGCCAAATTCAACATACATTTCCTCATCTGATGGGGAAACTAAATGCAAGGGACACCATTTCTTACTAAGGGGGGGGGATTGATCAAGATAGATTTAGGTGGCATCCCACCTAGTCCAACTAGTTCATTTTGGCAGTTTTCCAATTTGGCAGTTTGTTTTCCTAGATTTCGGGTACCTGACTTGCGGGGCCATTTTGAGGCCATAAACAACGTTTTTAGGGCTCACCACAGTCAAATGTATATTCCTAGGATAAACCTTTCCAGCGGGCTATCATGCGCTTAAAATGGATATCGTATGAAAATGTTATGACCCTAGGAAGCTGATGTAATAACTTACCCAAACGGGGCCCCATGACTTTTCATGCTTCATATCCTAGGGTTAGGTTTTTGGATGTCTAGACATTATTGTTTATTGTAAAAAGGCCTTCAAAGCCTCATTTTAATCATTTTCTTGAAAATGATCTTAACCATCACATCTCTTCTCAAAGATAAGCCGCCACCATTCCAACAAGCTTGTTTTCCACTGCATTTTACAATTTCATCTTATTTCCTTATTGACTAGAAAACTAGTTTTAGTATATCTCTATTATTATGTACTAAGAATATTTTAATAATATGTATTCATTTCATTCTGCTCATAAAATCTGGATCACCTCATTAGCCAAGGCTACATCACGACATTGCTTGAGATATAATAGGCGATCCTCAAGCAATGAAGTGTCCCGCAGTAATTCCACTGCCAAATTTAAAGACCGGATCTGGCACTTAATAGGAAAGACTACTTCCAAACTGTATACGAGTTGAAAAGGTGAGAAACTGGTAGCAGTATTTATAGATGTTCGGTAGGCCCACAACACTGAGTACAACATCAAATACCAATTTGACTTGGTAGAATTAATCATCCACTGAAGAATATTCTTGAGAGACTTATTCACAGCTTCAACCTCACCATTCACTTATGGGTAGTAAGGTGATGAATGTTCTTTCCTCAACCCAAGATTTGATGTTAACTCGATCATCATTTTTTTTTGGAAGTGACTGCCATGGTCAGTGACAATCTCCTTCAGGATGTCGAACCTTGCTACTATCTGGTTAAAAATAAAAAGAGTCATTGTTTCTCCATCATTGTTAAATGCTCTCATAGCCTTGACCCAATTTGTGAAGTATTCTACCACTACGATGATGTAATGATTCCCCATGGCTGAATCCGGGTGACATGTAGTAAATTCAATCCCCCACTTAGTGAAAATACTAAAAATAATGAAAAGAAACATGGGAGCAGGATGTGCCCGCATCTTCCGAGAGAAGATCTGACACGGGTGGCACTTCTTGACCTCCTCAATGCAACATCATTCGAAGATTATTCTGAGGTTTGTGGTATGACCAGATATCTTGCGAGAGCGTGATGGTATATCATCAAGATATGACTTGACTATATGTATAAGGTCGTGGAAATAAAATGGCATGGCTTGCATAAAATTGGCTTGAACATTCTTTAGGCCAAAAGGAATCTTACGATATGTGAACGTTCCCAAAGGAAAAATAAAAGTTATTTTATGTTGGTCTTCCAGTTTGATATGAATCTGGTTATATCTTGAAAAACCATTCATGAATTAAAAGACCTCACAAGTTGCATATTCATTGACAATATGATTGATGAATGGGGTGGTAAAATTATCTTTCAGACATGCCTTGTTCAAGTCACGAAATCCCATGCACATGTGGATCGTACCATGTTTCTTGTTAACTGGAATAGGGTTTGACACCCATTTCGTCAACTACACAGGTAGATAAAATCATATTTAAGTAGTTTTTCTACTAAATCCTTAATTGTTGCCTCTTTCCATGGATTTACTGAATGAACCTTCTGTCGGACCGACTTGGCGTCAAGATAAGTCATTATTTCATGTTCAACAATTCTCAGGTCTATGCCTGGAATTTCCTCGTAAGACCAGGAAAAAATGTCGCAGAATTCTTTAAATAACTTTGTATAAATTCAAATCTCTTCGGGGGAGCAATCTTCTCCGACAAAAACATTATCCATGATGCCAGGAGTTTTGGATTTATATATGGTGATTGGTTTAGCGATACTCACCATAAGATACGTGCATAGTGAGAGGATTAATAGGACAAGACCTATCTCCATTCACAATCAAAACAAATTTGCCTGCCTCTATTCTCCTTAACTCTAGGAGGAAGTAAGATCTTTGATGGAGATCATTCCACGGTCTGTCTGGACTAGTCAATGCATATAGAATCTCCTCTTCAGAGGGAAATACTAGGTCTAAAGCATCTGTAGTGGCAAGAGAACCCTGAGCCCAAATAGGCTCGAGAACTGGATCTAACTCCTATTAGGGAGTCAGATCGGGGTTGGTCAAAACTTGTTGGATAATGTTGTATGCAACTTCGGCCATGGACAAGAGCATGGCCATGCCATAATTCCCTATCCCTTCCATCGAAGTTGATGGCAAAGGAAGTGTCCACATATCATGAAAGTAAGTCGTTCGAAATGAAGACAATTGAAAATTTTTAGCCCTAGGTTGGTGAGGGGCAGCTGATATAAGCCTAGAAGGTGGCGGGAAATAAAAAGTACCAATCAATGATGGACACAAACCAACCCCTAAGTTGACAGTGACGGGCTAAGGATTATCAATCATAGGGACCGTGGATGCCCCCAATGAAGAGGAGGACAGGAGAAAGACAAATGGTCAATGGTCAAAATCCAACCCTCGTGTGGAAACATAAGAGCTGAAAAAGTGTAGCAACGACTGTATGCATTTCATAAGTCCAATTCCTCCCTAAAAAAAGGTTATAGTCAAGAGGCATATCGACCACTTCAACTTGGACGCACACGGTCTTTCCTCCTAACTGCACGGGGAAAGATGGAATGATTCCATGTGGTCTGAACGAATAATCATCGATCATCATAAGAAATGTAGGCGACAGAGACAAACTGGGCTAGCCAATGGCCTTCCAACACACCAATGACATCACGCAAGTTGAGGCACCCTCATCAACCACCGTACAAAATATATTCCAAGTAAAATATTTTGTGTTGTAAGCCACTACTATATGAAATGTGACGTGGTATGGAAGACGAGACTTCAAGTCAATTGGATTGAGCATGATCGTTCCCAGGTTACAAGTCTTTGTTGATCCCAAGGCGGATAACATAGCTTTTCTCAGCGAAGGGAAAATATGGACTTCCAAAGCAGACATCATACAAGGGGTTTGTGCCAAATCTTCCAAAATGGAGTAGTTATGGGCATCCCTCGCGTTTGAATTATGAAAATATTTCTTGAATGCACCTTTGGGGATGCATGTCATTGTTTCACCCATCATCTTCTCAATATGGAGAGAAATCAGTGGGTTTGTGGCTTCTTTTCCCTTTTTAGCATATTTTGGAATTTCCTAATCTCGAGCCCTGGTTGCTATATGAGTGTCAAATTTCAACATGTAAAGATTCACAGTCAGGTTATTACTAGTAGACGCGGGGGGTCCCTGACTACCCCCTTTTGCGCTTGAGG
>CBVK0105244969.1:8099-20629 GCA_900067695.1 Picea abies | reverse complement strand
TCAAGCCATGTTTTGCCCATGTGGAAATGGGTTCGTCAGCACAACAAGCTATTGTTGCACCAATAACTTCTGAGCTTCCGCAAGTCGAGGGCACAGATGAGTTAGGTGGTCCTCCGTGCAAAGTTTACATAGATACTTCAACTTGCTCTTCTTCGTTTTCCCCCCACCAACATTGTTGTTATCCGTTTTTTCCCCTTTACCCTTCTTGTTCAATTTTTTCTTCTTTCCTTCATGTTGTTGATTGGCCTTTGGGATCATCGAATGCAGTGTGTACATATGATGTTTGGGTAGGGGTAAAAACTGAACCTAGGTTTGGCTGGCAGCAGTCTGTTGTATTGACAATTGTTGCAATTGATTTGACAACAGATCAACAAAATTTCCTTGTGTTGGGCCCACAATACCATTAGCATGGAGTCCATACTTTTTCTTAGCCTTGTCGAGGATTGACCATGGCGCATATGAAAAAATATTATAGAGCATGCCAGACTAAGAGTAGATTAGTTCAATATGTTTCTCTCTCATTATCACCACCTCCTCTTAAAACACTCCATAAGTTTCTACATCCTTGGAGACACAAGGCACCAAAGACTTTAGGAACCACTCCAACAAGAAATCCGGTGGGACCTTGACCTTAATCAATCTCTTATGACGTTGTCATTCTTGGATGTGGTTAAATATATGGTCATCCTTAGTCTTCTCAAAGTTGGCCAGCAATTCAATACCGACATCATATTTCATGGGTAAGTGGAAATGGTTTAGGAAGACCATCTCCAAGTCATTAAAGTAAGAATACCTTGAGCGATAGAGCTCAGTATACAATTTTTTGGCACCTTCGATAGGAGTGTGTTGAAAAAGGAACAACTAGATGGATTCATCTTGCAGTGAGTTTGACGAGCACTATAAGTGAAAGGTTGTCATGTGATCACATGGGTCTTCCCCAGGCTTGCCTTCAAATTTTGGAATATCAAAGGGAAACTTAGTCAACATGGGGGGCCAACATGGATCATGAAAAATTGCGTCGCTAAGTAACCTTGACAAGTCTGGCAGATGTAGCATTTCAAAAAATGGTAGTTTAGGTTGAGTACTATGTACAAGAAAAAGGGGTCCTCGAGTTTGACTAGAACCAGGTTGTCAAGAAAATTTGGACTGTTGGCCAGGGTTCTAGTATAAATCGTGGCCTTGACCAATGTATGGAAACTGGATTTGATGGAATATCATCATATGACTCTCGTAATTGGACGACATGGCTTCGGTGGGGATTTCTCTCTGCATTGTGTTCCAAGGATTTTGGAAGGGGATGCCTCCAACTGATCTGATAGGTATAGGTATTGAACCTTTCCTGGGGTTGCATTGACCATGGAAGGGGTTTCCCCCAACTAACATCCCTTGCAAGGGAATTGATCCCTACCAAGGATTACAAATCTCCGGAGAGGAGAAAATTCATGTACTTTCCCCCTGTGTAGGAATAGTACCCTGCATAGGGTTATGTTTTTCCAAAACCGGGGTTGCCCCAAGTTGAGACAATGGTCGAAGAAAAAGTGTTGTTCCAAAATGCATCGAGAAAAGAGAACGACATGGATTTCACCAGTGTAGTGTAAGACAAAGGTCCTAAACTGACTACTCCAAACAAGCTGTAATTAGAATTTAGCCCAATGGGTTGCTAGAAAGCACCACTGAGCGAGGGGGATGGAGGAGGTATATGACCCCCACTATAATGGATAGCATTAAAGGGGACTGAAGTTCCCTCGATAGACCCTTTCACAGGAGTGTTTGAGCTCCCTGCCCCCACACCCATGGTTTATAAGGTGGAGTAAGTAAGGACTATGTTTGTGTCGAAGTTGGGCATCCCATATGAGAATGGAGGGTCTATCACACTCTGCATAAACAGAGTAGTGGTCGATGTCGATGAATGTATCTTACCACTTCCCGAGGTAGAGGGAGTCAATACCACTGTGTTCTGGACTAGCAAAGGTGGGTTAAGAGGAAAAATACCCCCTATGGTAGTAGCCGAAACAGGAGTATGAGGAATCCTAGATGAAGTAGCAGCGTTTGATTCCATGGTTTCTTGTAAGACTAACTGGTGCTCAGAAGGTGTCACCTTAGGAGGGACAACTTGTAATAAGATCGACGCTGACAAGTTAGTAAACGAAGGGTTAGCTATCACGATAGCTTCCATCCCAAGGTCAGAAATAGTAGGTTCTTATGGAGTCAAATAGTCTCCTCGCAGAGTAGGCTCGGGCACAGTTTCCTTCAGTCCGGTTGCTTTGAACGAACCTTGTTGGTTAAGTCTTTCGTAACGGTGGAGAAGGTGGTTGCAATGCAACCGGTGGTAAGCCCTAAAGCCTTCGTGGCCAATGGAGCTCTTGATCTTCCAATTTGTGAAAATACCAATCAACACAGTAAGTCTTAACTAGCATTTAAAGAAAAAGAACACACTAGAAAAATTCCTATAATACAAATCAAGCAATCAACTATCTAGTAGGAAGAACAATTACGCCAGTCAACACTAGAGAAACTAACTGGTGAGAGTGTAACGTGAACATGGAAGCACCCGTTGGGTATACTCTGTGAAGCATGACCTGACGTGTGCTCTAGGTACCGTGGTATACCCCCACAATCACCCTTGTAAGTCCCTAGAATATGGGAAACTAAGTTGTCAGCTCGCAGTCAGTCACCAGGCGGGTATAGTCGATAGTCGGGCGGATCACAATGAGGGGGATAACAAGTATGAAACCTATCAAGGGTATTGAAATGAACTGGTTCGAAAGACAATAGAGGATCTTGAATGGATTGAAGATCCACAAAGATCCATAGGAAAATGTAGTCGGTATTACTCCCACAAAAAATCCTCAATATGTGTTCTCGACTACGTTTAGTTCGGATTTGGAGGGGTTATCTCCACTTCCTTTCCTCACGCAACCTCATATTTATCCCCTGTGTTAGAGGGGAGTCTCAGATAACTTTTATGACACTGGACTTTAACACTCCCTAACTATGAATCTAATGTTTTTTTAATGGCCTTGAAGAGTTTCATCTCCAACCTAAATCAAGGCCCTAACCCTAAACTAGTTGGTTGACCCTACAAACATAAAAAGTCTAGTTAATGTCAGATTTAGCGTTCTTTTTAATGGCTTGATTTACTAAATGGATATGGTGGTGAAACTAGTAATGTTATAAGAGACTAAAAAGAGGAGAAAAAAGAAACTTTAAAGTAAAATTACTTTTAATCCAAAAGCAAAGTTTTACAGCTAACTCTTTGTAACCAACTTTTCTTTAACTAAATTTTTCAAGATATTGAAAAGAAAACCTAAAACATATTTTCACTTGACTACAAGATACTTATGTTTCAAGAAATCAATAAAGAACTTAAAAAATAGACTATTTTTCCTTTTTCGCAAATAACCAATTCTAACTACTTTACCAAACTGAAAAGAATTTTTATTTTTTTTAATTGCTTTAAATAGAAAAACTGAAATAAATATTTTTTTCTTTTTTTTTTTTAAGAAAGTGAAAGGGGTAAAAATAACACTAAAACAAGATTGAAACACATATTTATCCCACTATGGATCGCAGGGAATCACTCAAGAAACCAAGAAGGTAGATCTATAATTCACAATCTTTCTTAAAACCCTTTCAAAAGGAAACAAAAGAAAATAAAGAAGACAAGTAATTTGAACTCTAAACCTAGGCTATGGCTGTAAACAGAGACTCTGTACTGATCCAAGAAAACCATGAGAAGTGTAAACTTCAATCAGGAAAGAGGAAAACTCCCTCTTTTTCAAAAAATTTATTGAAACAAAGACACGGGTTGTTGCATCAAAAACCTGTGTATGTATGTGGGTTGTTTACTGAGGCCAACTCAAGACAAGGCACATACACCTTTGTATCTTTCCAAAAATAATATACCATATAGACTTATAGGTCAGGGACAATTGGTATAGCACCTAAAGGTGACCAAAATCCCTTAATAGACTCAGAAAACTCGACAAAAACTTGAAAGGAAAATAAACCAATCAAACAACCCAAAATCCCCTAAAAAACCCTAGAGGCTTCCCGAGTATGGTTTCTAGTTCTGATAGAGGGGGAAAAACCCCTTTAACTACACCAAGGTTCAGAATGTAGGAAGATCAATTAACCATCTAAACCTCAATTAATTCTCTATACTACCCCAAACATACCAAAACTAATATAAAGAAATCAAGGAAAAAGGAGATTGGGTAACTATACCTCTAATCCCACTTCTAGTGATGACCTCCTCGTGATTTGAAGTTCTATTGATTGCACACATCCTCCTAGGGCTGACCTACATCCAAATATTGACAAACAGAAAATTACAAGCATGTTATTCCATATATAAGTTAGGGTTAGATGTTAAAATTTCAAACACAAATCAATAAAAGTATTCAAGACACCATCAATTGGGACAAGAAAATGTAATTCTTTTATTAATAACAAAAATATTAAACCTTTACAATCTAATTCGAGCATCGTTCCATGAACCTGGTTTGGGATCCTCTTCACCAAGCTCCAAGTGCACCTTGTATGAACTTCTCCTCTCAACCTTTTGATCTCTTCTAGGGAAGTGAATGGGTTAAATGGAGGGAGATGGGGCCAATGAGGGAATGTTGAGGCAATTTCTGACAAAAGGCATCAATATCTTGGGCAAGGTGGGGAAGTGAAATTGGGAAGAGTTTCACTATTATTATTCTTACATGTGAAATGAGACCCAAAGACCTCCTTTTATATGACAAAAGGATGGCTATTTGGTTGGGTGACACGCTATAGCAGGTGGATTAGTTTGAAAACTACCAATAGCCCGTCAATTTCAACAAATTCCTTGTAGCTTCTTATTTTTTTCAACTTTTTCAAGTATACACAGGTAGTAATGGTGAAACATGTGTATGAATGCAAGCTGTAGTGGTGAAGCAAGCGTATGTATGTGGGCGGTAATGGTGCAAGTCAAGTACATCTAAAAATTGGTTTTTTAAGAAGAGAAACTCAACAATGCTTTGGAAAAAAATGCAAGTAAGAGGGCCAAGGCCATGTATGCATGTGTAGAGAAATTTAGGGTTATAACAAAGCCTCCACCATACCTACTAACCACTCTCATTTCCAATAAACCTTGGAGGAAAAGGTGGCCAACCTAGAAAAACAAAGTGCTTCCATACACATCGAAGTCAAAGCTTTCATACACACCGAATTCCAAACCTCCCTTTACAAGAAATACGAAGCTCTGGTGCAACTTCTTGAAGTAAGAATGTTGAGCCCCATCCTAAGGACCCTCATTATTCCTATTATGAGAATAATAATTCATCCCACTCAACTTGGGTTTCTCAACCCTCTTGGAATAAGTTGCCCAAAGTTGACATCCAAAAATTTGATGGTTCCAACCTAGATGGGTGGGTTTCTCAACTAGAACAATACTTCTCCCTTCATGATATTTGGGATGATGAGACCAAACTCTATGTCAAGGTTTTGTTCTTGGATCAAGAAAGCTAGCAGTGGTGGCAGTGGCATAAGAAATCTTATCCAGGACTACCAACTTGGAACATGTTCACTAAAGTCATTTGTGCTCGTTTTGATAGGGAACCTCATTTTTGGGCCACTTCACTAAGTTGCATCAAACTTGATTAGTCATAGAATTCATCATGAAATTTTAACAATTGGTTATCTACACCAAGGGATTATCTGATGAATTTTACCTTGAATGTTTTATCAATGTCTTAAAGGAATCCATCAGGGCTCATGTGAGCATGCATCATCGCAGTACCTAGTTGGAGGCATGTCAATTAGCACTATAATTTGAGACCATCCTTCATGCTCCACCGCTAAAGGATACATTCCCCAACCATCCCTTCCCTAGGGCTAACCCAACTCTGACACAAACGTTAAAGGTCCAAAAGGTATCTCCAACAAGAAATGGTGAAGCATCGAAAGCAAGGACTTTGTTATTACTGTGATGAAAAGTATTCATCTGAACATAAATGTCGAAAACAAAATTTATTCTAGATTGATGCATCAGCGTCCTCTTCCTATAAAGAAATACCATCATATGTGGATCTTAACCCAAAGGTGGCTCAACCAATTTTTCATGCTGAAGATTTTGTTTCCTCCCCTATGGAACTAGAGGAACCTATCATCTCTCTTCATGCCCTCTCGGGTATTTTGGCCACATATACATTGAATATCAAGGGATACATAAAACATAGCTTGATTGTAGTGTTGATTGATAGTGGTAGAACCCATAATTTTAATCATCACAAGCTTTCTAAGGAGATCCATTCCTTTGTCCTCCCTTTTTCTAATTTTAAATTCTCAACACGAATGGTGGTACGATAAAATGTGGGGGTAGTTGTGAGAATATCCAACTCTAAATCGGTGAATATCATATGAAAACCCACATGTTCACTATTTCCATGGGGGGTTGTGATATAGTATTGGGTGTGGAATTTCTTCACACTCTGGGACCAATCACAATGGATTATCAAGACTTATATATGAGCATCACCCAAGAGGATCAAACCTATACCCTATGAGGTCTCCAAGAGGGATCTGTTGAAATCATTAGCTCTCACAGGATGGAAAAAATGTTGACGAAATGTGACCATGGTGTAATTTCTCAATTTCATGACATCCAGTTCACCGATCAGACCTCTCTAGTAATATCTCCTATCCTGCAACTAATATTTGATAATTACCCCAGGGTATTTGAAGTTCCAAAAACCTTACCTCCTTCTAGAGGTGAGCATGATCATAGTATCCCTCTCATTCCAGGAATTCAACCCCCTAATGTATGTCCCTATAGGTATCCATTTTATCAAAAAAGGGAAATATAAAGTATGGTACAAATATTACTAGAGGCGGGGGTAATTCTCCCTAGTGCTATCCCGTATTCTCCTCCTATGGTGATGGTCTTAAATAAAGAAGGTAATCTATGCACATGTCCTGATTTTTGTGCCTTGAATAAACCACCAATCAAAGTTAAGTTTCCCATTCCTCTCATTGATGATTTATTGGATGAACTCCAAGGTGCCTATGTCTTCACCAAATTAGACTTCTCTCATGCGATTGCCATATCTAGATGAAGGGAGAATATTTTTCGAATACTTCTTTCAGAACTCATGAAGGACATTATGAATTATTGGTCTTGCATTTTGGTCTTTGCAATGCCCCCTCCACCTTCCATAGTCTCATGAACAAAATATTGAAACCTTACCTTTGAAATTTTATCCAGTTTTTCTTTGATGACATCCTCATTTACAACCACACTTAGGATAGCCACCTTCTTCATGTGGACAAATTCCTTCACCTGCTGCAGGAAAACCAATTGCTTATAAAAAATACCAAATGTTCCTTTGGATATAACGAAGTGGAATACTTGGGATGCATTGTGGGTCGAGAAGGGGTAAAAGTGGACCCCCAAAATATACAAGCTATGCAGGAGTGGCCACAATCCATGACCTTAAATTTCCTAAGGGGTTTTCTTGGTCTTGAAGAATATTATAGGAAATTTGTCCACCATTATGGAAAAATTACTAATCCCTTGACCGAACTTCTTAAGAAGAAACCATGTCATTAGACACTGACTGATGACAAATATTTCATAAAATTAAAGAGGAACATGTGCACTACTCCTATCCTAGCATCTCCTGACCTCAACAAAACCTTTGTGGTGGAATCCGAACCTTCTATAACTAGTATAGACACAATGCTCACACAAGATGGTTGAGCTTTGGCCTTTACTAGCCAAGCATTGAGCAGTTGCAATTTGGGATGATGTACGTATGAAAAATGAATGATTTATATTCTCCATGCAGTGCACACATGGAGACCATATCTTTTGGAGTATAATTTTTAGATCAAAACATATCACCATAGTCTGAATTATTTTTTCGAGAAGCTGTTATCCTCACGAAAACAAAACAAGTGGCTAACCAAAATGTTGGGTTATTATTATGGAATCATATATAAAAAGGGAAAATACAATACATTATTCAATGCATTGTTAACACAACATGAGGAGGATGACTCCCTCTTTTCATTATCCTTACAGATCCCTAACTTGATTGAAGATGTACACCAAGAGTGGCTAACACACCTAACTATCTCTATGTTAGTTTAGCTTCTTCAGGAGGACCCTAATCCTCCAATTGGAAACACTTGGTAGGAAAATATTCTCATATATAAGGATCTCTTGGTTCTATTTCCCTATTTAGCACTCAAGCTGAGGCTCTTAAACAATTTGTACTCATCATCTATTGTAGGTCACTCGGGCTTCCAAAAGACCTTTGTGCCTGTCATTATTTTTTCTGAGAAGGCATGAAGAAGGATATCATGCACTTTGTCATAGAATGTGAGGTGAGCCAACATAATAAAGGTTAAACTATCAAGTCTCCAATATCCCTGAAAACCTTATGCATTCCAACTTATATGTGAAAAAAAATCTCCATGGACTTTATAGTGTGCCTTCCTAAAGCTAGGAACAAGTCTATCATCATGGTGGTGGCTGATTCCCTCTCCAAGTATGCTCAATTTTGTGTCGTACCCCACCATTTCACACTGAAATTAGTATCACATGTTTTCCTTGATCACATTTTCAAGTTACATGGAATTCCCACCTCTATTATATATGATCATGACCCAAATTTAGCCAACACATTTTGGCAATATTTGTTTAAATTGTAGGGCACCCAATTGAACATGAGCATAACCATTCACCCCCAACCTAATAGAAAAATGGAAGTGGTCAACAAATTTTCGAAAAATGACTTGCGGTGTTTTGATTCAAAAAAAAAACTGATGGTTGTAATGGATTCCCTTGGCAGAATGGTGGTACAATACTTCCTATCATACGACCACTAAAATGATCCCATATGAAGTAGTGTATGGAAAATGCCCACCTACAGTCACTACCTCTCTTCTAGACATATCAAAGGTCTAATATATTGATACATTGTTGCAGCATCGAACAACCACCCTAGCGACTCTGAAGGAGAACCTCCACATGGCCCAAAATTGCATGAAGCAACAGGAGTACCATCATTGTTCAGAAAGGGTTTTTCACAAAGGTGATCACATGTTTCTGAGGCTCCAGACTTACAAACAACCATCTATCAAATCCTAGGAACATCATAAGTTGATGCCCAGTTTTTATGGGCCCTACCAAATCATTAAATGTATTGGTTTAGTGGCCTCCAATTTGGCCTTTCTAGCTACTTCCAAAATACATCTGGTGTTCGGGGTTTTCTGTCTAAAGAAAGTGGTCGGACAGAATTACAGGGTCCAAAGAATCCTTCCAGAATTAGATGAAGAAGACTCCCTTTGGCTCCAACCAAAAGAATTAATCAATACCAGTGAACTTCAGTTGCATGGTAGAACTATCAAGGAAGTGTTAATCAAGTGTAAGGACACATCGCTAGAGGACATGACTTGGGAACCAACGACCATACTCCAACAGTTTCTGTACCTTCAACCTCGAGTACAAGGTTTCTTTTGAAGGGGGAGGGCATGTTAGGATTTGATCCTAACCCCTCTTTGTGGGTCATTAGTTAGTAGGATACAGGGATGATTTTAAGGATGGAAATTTGTTTTAAAATGTAGAAACCTTGGCGAATCATACTAATTCTTCATATGCCAACTATAAATGTTTGGCGATATTTTTGTAAAAATATTCAAATTTATAAGCATTTTATATAGTTTTTATAAAATTTTGGCGATTTTTAAGGTAAAATAATTTTATCCTATAGAATTTAGGCGAATCATTTTTAAAATAGCGAATCTCATTTTTGGAAAAACCATGGAAAATTAGCCCATGAGCGAAATTTAGCCCCTAAAATCATCCATGGTAGGATATGTTTTCTATGTAATAAAGGTTGACATTAGTTAATAAGGCCTAATAAATAAAGGAGAATAAGTCAATGTAAGAATACCTAATAGGAGATTTCGCTTCTAGAAACATATTCCTCCAAAATTTTCCATAGAAGGTATAATTAGTATAAATAACAGTAGGAGTTATTGGATATTATTTTAATAGAGCTCAACTCTGCTGGAGGTTTTCCCCTCGAAGAGGCAAGTGAACATTGTTATGTTTAATAAAGGTGCTCTTTCTGGTGTTATTTTGGTATTGTTCTAGCTATAATATGGTTGTTTCACTATTTCTTGATAAGTATTTATGTTAAACATATTATTATTCATCTGGTACATTGAAAATCCCTCGTGTGACAAAGGAATGAGATGATGGATGTTAGGCGAAAATATTGTCATTTAATTCCATTGTAGTATTTGCCCAACTATTTAATTTGTCAATTCGAGGTTCGTAGGCTTACAAAGCACACACACTATATATGTAGGACTCAAGTAGAAGTAAGATAATCTAAATTGTTGAAATGAAATTAATATAGGAAAGCATTGAAAGACTAATCTCGGAAAGCAGGAAATTGCATAAGGGAAAAACAATACAACATGTGAATAGTTGAACAACAAAAGACATATGTGATCTCATAGAATATATCAATCTCAAATTATATTACAAGAATCAAATTACAATGCATGAAATAATAACAAAGTTAAGAATCCCCTTCTAAGACTTCAAGCTGATCTAAGTCTAATCTCTCATTTCTAACTCCAAATTCCCAAATTATCCATTACATGATGTCTCACACCCCTTCATGAAGTGAGAACACTCTCTTATATACATGAAAGTCTTGAAGAGTTTCATAATTACAAATCCACTATTCTGTCAACTTATTCCTTCAAATCCTCCATTCATATCTTGGATAAGATATCCTATCAAAATCTCCATGATCTTCTCCTTTGAATGATTGTCCCAAATATTCTTCAAATCTTCAAAGCTTGAAGATGAAATTCGAATTTGAGGCTAGGTGGTAATATTTGACTTTGTTGAAATCTTCACATATGCTTGCACACATCATCAAACTCATCCAACCTTGATATATAATAAAAATATGTCATTTTTCTAAGATTTAATCATAAATTCACTTATAATATTGAAATGAATACAATGGAAAACAATAAGGAGAAACCCACATGTATGTATGGAAATGGTATGATGGAAGGTTAATGGGATGATGAAATGTAAGGAATAATGAAGGGAAAGGTGGATGAAAATAGGACATTTCTGAGGCCCAACAATGGATAAATTTTCACAAATTCTTGGACAACTTCCTATAGGTGACACATCTTCATCAAGAGGCCACACTTCCACCTTCAAGGTACAATTCAATTTTGATGTCCCTTTATTTGAAGTCCATATAAAAGAATATGTTGTAGATAAATGGTTGAACCTGCTAAAATTGTATTTTTCGGTCCATAATTTTTCTGATAGAGAAAATATTAAATTTGTACTCCTTAAGGTTGTCCCCCATGTCAAGGATTGGTGGAAAACTTACTATGAACAAAGGGCCACTGAGGAATATGAAATACATGACATGTTTCTCGAGGTAGGTGTCATGTTTCCCGAGGTAGAATATAACACATACCCAACATTCTTCCACTTCTTGTTTTCTTTGCATACAGGGGGTTACAGGGTTACATAGTCAAAAATCCAGAGCAATAATGCCCATGGATCCTCTACACCAAGAGAAATTCTTAGTGCTCACAGATTTTGTTAATGAGTCTGCAACATTTTTCAAAGTGTCCACCTTCATCAATGATACTTTCTTTTCTTCAATCATGTCTCTCACAAAGTGATATTGAACATCAATGTGCTTTGTCTTTGAATGATAAGCAAGGTTCTTCACTAGAAAATTTGCACTCCGATTATCACACTCTATCCTTACAGCTTGTTGTACCAACCCAATACCTGAACACAATCTTTGTAACCATACTACTTCCTTACTTGCATGAGTGGATGCCATGTATTCAGATTATGTAGTTGAAAGTGCCACTACAGCCTGTCTTTTGCTCATCCAACTTATTGCTCCTCCAAGCAGGTTAAACACATACCCTCTTATAGATCTCCTACGATCCAAATCTCCAGCCCAGTCTGCATCCACAAAGCCATGTATATCGACCACTCTATCCAATCCCGGTCTTTCTTCGTAGCACAATCTATAGCTAGCAGTGCCACGCAAATACCTAAAAACCCTTTTTACTATTGTCCAATGCTCCTTCCCTGGTTTTGACATATACTCAAAACTCCCACTGCATGTGCAATGTATGGTCTAATACAAGCCATTGCATACATCAAACTGCCAACTGCACTCGCATATGGAACATGAGACATGTCCTCCTCTTCTTCATGTGTCTTGGGACACTAATCCACAGATAACTTTACACCAATAGGAATAGAAACCTTGAACGGTTTACATTCCTGCATATTAAACCTATGCAATATTGTCTCGACATATTTTCTCTGATTTAACTAGAGTTTCCTCTTTTTTCGATCTCTTTTAATTTCCATGCCCAAAATGAAATTTGAAGCACCAAGATCCTTCATGTCGAATTTAGAGGACAACTGATTTTTCACATCCTGGATAATCTCCTTGTTGTTTCCTATCAGCAACATGTCA
>CBVK0105244959.1:0-35952 GCA_900067695.1 Picea abies | reverse complement strand
ACATTAGTAATGTTATTTTATTTATGTCGGTTGTATTCCATTAGTTGTAATTATACCTCCTAGTCTCCTATATATACCAAGGAGACATTTTCATTTGGAATCATCTTGTACTTGAACATTTATGTGGGGTAAAAGAAGGTTGCCCCCTCGAAGAGGCTTATTATCAGAAATTCTCTCTTTTTCAAGGCATTGAGTACTTATTCTAAGGTTTTTCTATGCGATATTGATATTTGGTTCTTAACACACCATCACCTCTATCTCATAAATCACCATTAATTCTTGTTACTCAAGCTCTCCTCACTCTATTCTTCTTGGACTGCAATCATTTACTGCTACAATCTCCTCCTACAAATTCTTCAACACGTAATTCTTCACAACCTATACCAAATGTACTTCAATATTGGAGTTGTAATTTCTCTTACAACATCTACCCAATCCAACAACTAGAGTTGTTCTTCACTACTCGTTTAGATAACTATACCCACCATCACATTCTTGCTAGAGTCATCTACATTTCTCCTTTTTATCTACAAACAATATATTTCAATCATTGTCAGACTCACTTTTCTTAACCTCTTCCTATTGTGCCTCATTAATTCTCCTTGTTTTAATTTCTTTTCCATCATGAACACATCATTTGTTCTTTTATCCTATTCATCTTTAGGATATATATGTTTCTCTACTGCATTACTACTCTGAATCCCTACCTCGTCATATTATTCACTTTGGAAACATCCTTGCTACATATTTTGTCTGGTATGCTTATGCACTTCTTCAAGAAAAGTGTTTCTTTCTCCACTTTCAAGCACATCAACACTCGAAAATTATGGGAGTCAACATTTCTTGTATGCATCTCTTTCATGGTTACATCCATTGCAACATCATCTCTTGATATTATTTCTCTATATCTCTCTTTGTTCATTGTTATATCATCATCATTTCTAAGAACTATCACATGTGCTTATCAAATTCATAGTTTCCAATTTGATCCATGTGTCCTCAAAGAAAGAGCAACTACATTCCCTTGTAGGATACATAGATGTCCGCAGTGCAGCCAGTCTCTCTTTCTCGAAACTACACAACATGAAGTATTCTTTGTTGTTGGTGTTACATATCTCCCCAACTCAATAAACCAGGAAAATACCCTATACCATCAACATCACAACTTTCTCATAGGCATACCTTTAGCAATCTTCCTCTTCGCGTAGAATATTACATAGTCTACAACACATCCAGTTGCAAATTCCATCTCTAATTGTAGATTTGTAATCTAATCCTCCCCTCTTTGATCAACATATTATTTATGTTTAGCAGCTTCTCTCCAACATCTTGTTCTTTCCCGAGAATATTTATCTTCATCTCTGCAACTTTCTTTTACTCCTCCCAGTGTTGTCACCAACTCTAATACCACCTGATGAAACACAAGGCTACAAATTAGAGTCACACAATGGAAGCTCTGGTACCATATGATGCAATGGGGAGAGACCCATCCCACAAATAAAAGTCACACAATAGAAGCACATGTAGCATACACTTAGCAGATAATAAAATTCAAGATAGAACACATAGATAATTAATATCAATACACAACAAAACTTCTAAAAACTAATTCAACAAAGTTTTACTAGAATCTAATGGCCAGTGCTCTTAGGAATATTTTACAAAATAATGGAGAGAAAAAGACCTCTTTTACATCAATCTCTTAAGTATTTAAGATATGGGACCTTAACTATATAGTTCCCAAATATTTTCATTTCCTTGGGTAAGTCAAACACTTTTACAATTAATAAATCGCTAATTATTTACTCTCTAGTTTCCCAATTTTGTCCTTTTTTGTTTCACTTTGTAATTGAATTATTTGGACCCCTTAAACTTAATATTGTTAGATAAAAAAATTAGGGCATGTAATTAAATAATTCCTCTATATCCTATAAAAATTTTATTCTCTAAATCCCAATATTTGGCTATGTACAAGTCAAAACACAAAACCCCTGCTTTTACAAAATTATGTTCGCAACATCTAAATAGGACAAGGTAGCTTATAAGGTGGCAGATAACTTTGTTCTGTCAGTGAGTATCTAAATCTCTCTAGATTGCTACTATGGTGCATTCACTTAGACATGCAACTAACTATGGCTCATTCTCTTAGTCATTGGGATATATATTAGATGTATTACTTGTTATACAATTTAATGTAATACAATTCATTCATTATTTTCTCTCATTCTTGCTTCTCTCTCTCTTTGTTTCTTTTGCAAGCTTTGTGTGAATTTCTCTAGCTAGGTTCTTTACGCAAGTTTCATGGTTTCACCCAAAATTCATATGGTATCAAAGCTTGTGAAGATAAACATTGATTTCCTTCACATAGTATCCGAGCTTGTGAAGAGAAACACTAATTTCCTTCACATGGTATCAGAGTTGTTGGTTGCTAGGAGAATTGAAGGAACACAAGTACTTAATTGTAGGTTTAGAAGATTGAAGCAATCCGAA
Organism: Picea abies; assembly: GCA_900067695.1. Taxonomy (NCBI): domain Eukaryota; kingdom Viridiplantae; phylum Streptophyta; class Pinopsida; order Pinales; family Pinaceae; genus Picea; species Picea abies. The sequence goes on along the minus strand of CBVK0105244959.1, from coordinate 33,462 downwards.
AGAATGGGATTTTCATCGTCAACACTTCTTAAACCGCACAATTATTTTGAGTGGAAGCCAAATATTATACTTCTTCTTAGATGTAGAGATTTATATCGAATTACCATGGCTACAAAAGCAGAGCCTAATTCTATCGATGAGAAAAATGATTTTTTCAATAGACAATATATGGCTTTCAGACTTGTTTTCATGTTTGTTTCTCCTTAAATTCAGTATCATGTTGAATTACTCTCAACTCTAGATGAAGTATGGACCAAATTGGAGATTATATTTAGGATAAAGCAATATTGTGAAGAATGCATGCAGGAGATTGATAAGACAAAGCCAACAGAAAATCCATCAGGAGAATGTGCATCTCAAGAGCCACATGAAGAGACTTATACACATCCTCTTTTTCCAGACATTCAAGATGATTTCCCCTCCAAATTAGATCAGATTTCATATCTGATTTCTAAATCAGATTTGGAAGATATTGAGCATCCAGATGATGATCCATATCAAAGAGTCAATTGGGCACAGTCCATCCTATCGACATCCAATTATCTTTCAAATGATCCTGCCAATTCTAGAAGGATTAGATCCCAATTTGAGGGAGATCCACATGCACTCGCAGCCTCAAAACTAGTAATGCATATGCATTCTAAATAGTTATGGCATCTGACCCTCCATCCTATGCAGAGGCTAAAGGGAATTTGTATTGGAAAACTACCATGAATGAAGGGGATTTTGATATTCTTCTTTCCAATAAGAGAAAGTGGATATATGTGGACATCTCACTGGTGAATCTACTTCACCAGATCCGTACAAACATCTACATATTCAACAAAATCTTCACCAAGCATAAACTTGAATAGTTGCAAGGTCTCCTTGGAGTGAAGGACACAATTTCTTAGCAGTTGTCTTTCTTTCCTTCTTCATTTTGATGCATTGTACTTTGGCCGGGGAGGGGGGTTCCCATACATTTTCCCCTCTTTCCTCTTTCTTAAATTTTAATTCATTAGATGCATTGTAAAATGGTTACATAACATGGCCTTGTTTCCTAGACCCATTCATCATTTACACCCTAGTAGTGTTCAAGGGGGTGTTGGAGATATTACACACTCACCTATTATATATTTTTTCTAAGTTTACTAGTCACTATGAGGGTATCCTATTTTTTATGGTTTTCCTAAAAATTAGGGTGCTTCCTAAAAAATAGGTAACTTTTCCCTCTTTAATTTTGACTTAGTTAGGCTTTGGTTAGACTAGTGGAGGCAACTCATGCATGGAAACTTCAGTTTTTGTCACCAGTAGTTGCAAGTTCACCTCGGTTTACTCATGAGAAGAGTGCATATCACATGAATATGGCCATGAGGGAACAAATATTGAGCATGCATGTGTTTCTCTCACCTCCACAGGTGTGACTTAGTTAATTTATGCTTACATGGACAGTTAACTAGGACAAGGTAGCAAATAAGGTGGAAGATAAATTCGATTTATGTCAGTGAGTGTATAGATCTCTCTAGATCACTACTATGGCACATTCACTTAAACATTAAGCTAATTATGGTGCATTATCTTAGTCATTGGGACATATATTAGATGCATTACTCATTATACAATTTAATGAACACAATTCATTCGTTATTTTCTCGCATTCTTGCTTCTCTCTCTCTGTTTCTTTTGCAAGTATTGTGTGAATTCCTCTAGCTAGGTTCTCTATTCAGGTTTTTGGGTTTCACCCAAAATTCACATGGTATCAAAGCTTGTGAAGAGAAACATTGATTTCCTTCACACAAATCCTATAGAGAAAAAATATAATTCCTTCTATGTAGGGGACTAGAAGAGGTGACTAAAGAGAAAATTCATGGATAAAAATCTCCAAGAATGGGACCAAGAAGAGGAAAATTATAAGATAAGAAAGAAAAACTAATTTTGGGGACAAGAAGGAATAAGAGAGGTAGTCACATTAAGGAAAATGAAACAGTGATGAATGTTTCATTGTTCTTCGAGTGCAAACAACACCTATAAGAAATCTTGTCTAACATATAGAACTCCATGAACAAGTGCATCATCTGAAGTATCTAATACATAACACAAAATGATATTGTGGGATAATAATAGTCATTAATAGATTTTGAATTCATAATTGAGTTGTATTAAAAGTAATTGACATTATGCTTGAGATTATCATTGTCAAAATGTCATAGACACCTTGTGGTGAGTGACCTTAGATTTTGGGCCAAGATAGGTATATCTAACAAAAAATTGGGAGATGTAGCCTAATAATATTATGTACCTTATATGCATGACATCAAGGAATAACCAATGCATATTTAAGAGGAAAATAATATTGATCAAACAAATTATATCATATAATTTATACGGTTGGACCTTCCAAATAAATAATTCTAGTAACACTAAGTGGCAATTTTCAATTTAGATAGCTAACAAATGTAAATATAGATGTTCTATTTTATTTTCATCCCTTCAATTCCAAACTTAATAGAAACATACTAAGAAAACATGAATATTGAAAATTTTATATAAAATTGCATGTATTTATATCTTGTGTAAGAATCCCATAATGCAAAAATCTCGTTGGAACATCTATTGCAAGAAATATAGTAGCATGTATCAAAAGAAATACATGAACAAAGGGGTCTTCATAGAGGACATTGTTATATTTTAGGCTTAAACCTTGAAAATGTTCAATAATTCTCCCAATCGGTTGCATCATGTATCTATTCATAGGTAAGAACTTATACCTTTTTTAAGTTGTAATACGCTTACAGAAGAATGAAGATACAACATGCCACTTCATCAATACAAGTTATTAGTCAAAGGAAATTGCGATTACTTGAAAATATCTTAATCATCCAAACAACTACAAATATGGAAATAACACATAAATTAGACAACACCCTTGGAATAACAAAATGTAGTGTCTGCAAAAGGGCACAAATGTTTTTTAATCATCTCATTGATATATTATTTTTTCAACTTTTTTTAACATTCTATCAATAATATTAAAATGGAAGATGCCAATATACATACTCGTTTGAAATTATATTAGTTTTGAGAATAATTTATTCTCTATTGAACAATACCAACCTCGTGAAGGTGGAATCTCATATTATCCCTCCCCTCCTTCTCACATCACTCTCAATTCCCCATACCCAAATATTTTTAATGGAAAATAATTAAAATTAACATAAAATAATGAAACATGAATATTCTGTAAGATGTATCAAAACAAAAATCATAGTACAAAATGTTTTATAATAATAACATTTATCATAACAATATCGGATGTCTCAACGGAAACATTTTTGTTTTCCTTAAACTTTCTAGTCCTAGTATATCTAATTACTTCTTGTAGGGTTCATTATATTTTAAAAGACTCATAAATGGCACATTAAATTGTTCATCATTGTTCATGTTTGGTGGAGGTTGCTTATCTGTTGATTCCCACTACCTATTAGAACACAATGCACATCTTGTATCACATATAGGTTGAGTGGAACCAATATTAAATATAAAAAAAAGGTAAAATATATATAGTTAGTATAATGTACATATTATTAGTCTGCTTAATACTTCAATCTAAATATTTAATCAATGTTTTTTACCTAGTTGACTAGAAGAGGTCATGGTTTGGGAAATATCATCCTCTTGCCTCCCAATATCCTCATTTACAACCTCTTCCCATGAAACAAAAGAAAGTTATAATTAAACAAAATATAACATAATTCATCAATGTTGTCATGCATCTGATAATTGTACACTCATACTACCATCACAAGCTTACTTCCCTCTGTCAGCCTCAATACTGCTCATGCTCTTCTGCATTTTGTTAAAAAAAACATCATTTTTTCATAGGTAATGAAAATTGATCCATTCCGTATACAAACAAAGTTTTTTTTTTTTTTTAATAAAGATCTGTAAATACACATATTACAAAGAAAAAGGACACACATCGTAGTAGTCAAAGGGAATTTTCATCTCTTTTTGTTGATTTTATTTAATTTGTTATCTATCTTTTTTATTTTCTTTATTATTCCGTTATGTTATTAATATCTAGGTGATAACTATTTTGACCTTGTCATGTATTCTAATAGATGTAACAATACAATACCAAATCTATTGGAAAAGATGGTGATGATGCGATAAATGCATTAGCTATAATTCATTAGGTACATGAAAAAAAAGATAATAATTATTCGGAGCATATACATTCAAGATTTGAAAGGCCTCCCCAATTGTATCTTATGGAAGGACATAGTTATCCAATGATGTAACTAAAATTCACCTAAAATATGAAATGTGTTGAGGTCTCACTTGATTGACAAGCCACCTAAGGATCCCTTGGCTTCCTAAACACAACACTTTATAATTATAAAACACTTTACATAATTACAAAACTAGTTTGTAATGAGTTGAAGGATTGAATCTTGAGCTTTGTTTTTTGCAGAAGAACCATTTATTGCAGTTAAAAAGCATCAAGGGTTTTGAAGCCCATGTGAACTATAAAATATATATCCATTTTATAATACAACCATTGGAATTAACGATTGGAATAATAACTAACTACATGACATTCATATATTCATTGGGGGCATAAGCAAGTTTGAGAAGGTTTTGATGAGTTGAACTCCATCTAATGTTCCTTTTCTAAAAATTGAAGAGTGTGGTTTTGGCAAGCTTTTGTAACACTTATCTAGTTTTTTGTGATGACATTAACATTCCATTGAGATAATTCTTATATATGTACTAATACATTGACATCATTTCACTTGAACTAAAAACCCTGATGTGGCATTTCATTATTTTTTGGTTTTGCATCGATCATGAAAACTTTTGATTGCGGGGTTATTTAAGAACCCTGTATTGTTGTTGGGAACATTATCCCTGAAGATTTGAAACCTTATTTAGTTATTGGTTATTTATTACATTAAGGATGATATTAGGCTATTTATCATTTACCATTAATAAAAAATTCTTATCTTATCTAAATTTCTAGTAATAGTTTAGCTATGAGTTTTTTTTTTTTGGAGATCACCTAGAATCACATTACAAGTATTTTTTTCTCTCTATATAATGAGATACAATAGGGATCATATGGACTCCAACTCCATATCTAACTAATTAATAAATACAATTTTAAATGCATCACAATAATGGTTGGATAAGAAAAATTGTGACATAAACAATAATGGACAATAACGCATTGGGTATATATATGTATATATGTGTATATAATACAATAATTGAAACTCCAAACTAGGTTGAATATCATGTATAATTTGATGGGTAATGGTGGAAAATTATAGAAGTTACATGTATAGTCAACAATGGGGTATTTTAAATGAATATAGGAGTTACAGACTTGGGGAATTTTGCACTCCAAACATGGGGCATACATGAGTGAGAACATTTTTTTTTGGCACTTAATGGATTAGGGACAAACAAAAGAGGATATTAATTACAGTACTATAAGCATTCCTTTGGCATGTATAAGGATATTTGTGGTGTCATTTCAATTATGGTTTCTTTGTGTCTCACCATCATAATAAAAGAAAAGTTGTTGTCAAATCTAATAGTGCAACATACAAACCTACTCGAGATTAGAACCCAACACCTTGTATCGCTTAATGAATTAAAAAACTATCATTAATTATTTTCCTCAATGTTCTCCAAGGGACTTTGTGATTTCCCCCTAGGTTGTGCACATTCAACTATATCTTGAAAACCACACTTAGATGTGAGATTCATTTCTTCTTTAGTGAGTGCTCGATTATAGACATCCCATTGCGTTCATAACAATATCACAAATTTTAATTAATTGTTACATTAAAATAAAAGATGGAACATCTAACTAATGAAATGGTTTAATTATTTTCATACTTACAAATCTATAAATCAATTTAAAATATCCACCCTAGCTAAGTTTTTGTTGGTCGTGGTTATGTAACCTATCTTAGATGGCATTAGAGGAAGATTTGAACCGACAAAAAGTTTTAAGGTGAGATAATGTAATTTTTATGTTTCACTAAAAAAATAGCATGTTTTATTAAAATTATCATGCTATAGCTTACTCCATCTAGCAACATTTTCCTTTATTTTATCATCCCCTTCTCCTTTCTGTCCTCCTAGAGAGTCTTTCAGTCTTTCTCAGGAAATATAGTAGGTCGCTTATGCATGGAATTTTTTCCAAATTAACCCTATAAGGATATTTTATGGTTTTCAAATATTTACATGTCAAAGTGATTATTTCATTTTAGTTGAAAATATCACCAAAGAGAACAACCATGTAACCCATAAGCTCCTTATTCAAATGAGAATGTTACTAGTTAAATAAAGTGCAAATGGCTTGCCCAAAAATATCTAACACCTTATCATATAGATTCTTTCAAAACATATTATTTCCCACCAAAGCAATAATTAAATATCATTAGTATATTATGAATATTTAAAAAGTACTACACTTCTATTACATTATGGAAAATAAAATATTAATAATTACCAAGGATTTTTGGTTGCTTCAATGCCATTAAGTTTTCATCCACCATAACCTTAGCGGATAGTTCCCCAACACCGCTAACACATGATTCTCTAGGAAATAATTCACGTGACCTAGGAATTGGGATGCCATGGCTTCCTTGAATAGAATCTGCATGGTTTGTCGTGCCATAGACAGAGGTGTCATGTGAGCCACCAAAATTTGTGGGACAATTAGAGGCAGGTGGAGGAGTGATAAAGGGAGGAGATATGGGAGTGTGAGAAGGAGATGAAGAGGAAAATAATATGGTGGATATGTGACTGGTTATGAGTACAGGATGTGATGACATAGTCGATGTTGCAAATATACTATCGGCACTGGCCTCATGAGGTGCAGTCTAAAGAAATATCAAATAATATTATGCCAAAAAAATCCCTTTTTGTTCAAATTTATATAATACTAAATTAAATTCAAAAATATTGAATACGATAAATTAAACAAGTTGGAATTTAGTTATACATCTTATCATTTGAGTCTATTGACCAAAATGTTGCACCTATGTACAACATCCACTAAGTCAAATTCAAATAAACCAAGAAATTATTTGTTGGTATTTCTTATAGCCTTTTGAATAGTGGCTTGTTCGTTTGGGTCATCAAGCAAGTCATGATCATCGCCCATGTTTGGATCATGGGTGGAATCCTATCAACAGACAACATGTAAATTTGATTATAACATTAATAAAACAATTTATAAAAAATTACGGAGCTATAAGAAATTGAAAAGATCTATGATTTTACAAGTGCTTCTATAGGTTTTATGGGTTCCTTCCCATGATCATCCTACCAAAATATTCAAACAAATGTTAATTACATAAAAAAAAAAAAAAAAACAAAAANNACAAAAAAAAAAAAAAACAGAAATATGAGATATCAACATTGTTCAAGACAATTAAATGTAAATGAATATTAATTATATATATAAAGAATAAAACACAAGTACCTCAACAATAATAGGGTATTATACTAATATTCAGTTTAGATCATATTGTATCAACAAATCCTCCCCTACTTTTATTGTTTTTATTGCACATACCACTACATAATTTCCTTTACATCCCTCAAATATGCAATTGGGAAGCTTTCTCATTGTCACAGGTTGTGTATTGTTTATAAACACATACCATTACATGATTTCATTTACATCCCTCAAATATGCAATTGGGAAGCTTTCTCATTGTCACGGGTTGTGTATTGTTTATAAACCCTGCAATATTTCCATAATATTTTGGCCTTACATCAATACATATAGTCATTATTTTATTTGATTTGAGCCTTTTAGTTGTATATAGTTTGAAAAGACTATGTATCTATGTGTACTTGTATATTTTGGGCCATCCTAATACAAACTCCATAGCGATAGCATGGTCCAACATACTCCATCAGTTCAATTACTCTTCCATATTGACATTTATGACATCCATGGACAATAGTCCTAGACCATGTATATGCGATGGAGCAATACAATAAATTATCTTGTTGAGACAAAAGTTAGTGTCCAACTCTAGAAGTTGTTTTGGGTCCCATGATTTCACTAGATGTTTGTACCTTGCAGAGACCTCAAGGTCAATTTTTGTCTCATTGTCATAGCAAAATCCCCCTCCTTCATCACAAAACGATTCCATATGACTATGAAAAATTATTCTAAACTTTTGACCTCTAATTGAACTCACTCTATTACATCCATTTGACATCTCACTTTATCCTATTCCTCTTAAACTATTTCTCCCTAAATATAGATTTGAAAATTACCAATTTGGTGGTACCTGCAATCAATCCAATGAGAATGTAAAGTAAATTATATGTTTTTAGTATGCTTCTCATTAGAAATTCTCTTGTTTAAAATTCCAATAAATACGCTACAGTATGAAAAATAAATACTCATGGAGGCCATAACTTTCTCATACATATTCCAATTGAGGTGCTATTAGACCCATTGCAAATATTTGAATGTGTACTAACCCTTGGGGCAATCCACTATGTTGATTACAAACTTTTCAACCCCAAGAAATATATTTTCAAGCCACAAATGGGTAGTTTTCAATTGTATCCCTACTTAATGTGGGCCTATAACCCCTCCTTGGGGAAAGAATCCCACCTCTTTAGTTGTTTGTAAATACACAACTCTTATTTGTATATTTTTCCTCATCTAAACAAGTAAATGTTGTTAAAATCCAATCTGGCATTGCTTTGAGGTTGAAGCATCTCAAGAGGGGAATGGAAGATGAATATTTACACTTCCAAACAAGGCAAGTGCAAATATTCTCCACCCTCAAATTAAGGAAAAAATGATTTGTCTCCAACCTAGGATACAACCAAAGGAACCAACAAAAAAATATGGTTTTCATCCTATAATCCAGTCAAAGGAAACATTAGGTCCCATGTTTAGTATATTTTATATTGTCAATTCTTATGAAATGTTTACCATGGTAATTTGACATGCTCTAAAATGGAGATTCGCCTCTGGCCTCTATTGAGTTGATGCAAAAAGACATGAATTCCATTTCTAATAATTAGGATTAAAGTGCAACTTGATCCTCTATTTTTATCTTTCAACACTACATTGAGTATTTAACATATGCCAAGTGCATAAATCTAGGTTTATCAATGATTCGGTATGCATGCATACAAATTTGGCCTCCTAGTATATGGTTATAGGTTTCCCTATGACATATATTCCTACACACACCTTTGAAAATCAAGTGATAACATAAACCCTAGCTTTATCTTGCATGTGAATATGTGTAAAAAATTAAATAATATGAAAAATATCTCTTGATCATGATGGTTTATGAAGTTGAGTTGTTTAGTCAACTTGTTGAGACTAGGTCAAGGTCACCTTATGAATATTCATTCATGTGTACATGTATATTAAGTCCGCTTATTGGTGTATATGTCTACAAGAATAATTTCATAATGAAATTATGACACATGTTTACATAAAAATACAAGATAATTCACTATAAAGTAATTGAGTTATTGTTGTACTATGTTGTCATTGATGTCAAAGGGTCGATGTCAAGTATTGTCATAGTGATGTGTTTCTATCATTGATATATTGATTATTGGTTATATGATCATTGATGTAATTTTTGTCAAAGAAGGGTTGATGTCAAGTGGTGTCATAATGATGTGTTGATATTAAAGGGATTTGTATCATTGATGTCATGTCATGGTTGATAGGAGGATCCAAATGGATAAACTTCAAAGTGGTCCCCTTATGGTGAAATCCCTCATGAGAAGACACTTTATGAAGTCCAAATGGTTAGGTGGTTGAGTAGCCCAACAGTGTGGTTAGGGAACCCAAGTTTGATTGAATAATAATGTAATGAAGATCAGTGAATTTGCATAAGAAACTATTCCATATGGATAATATATGTCATGTCATTTATAGTGATATGGGGAACGTCACATAACTCCTCACATTTAGAGAGTTATGGACATGTGAATTTGGAGAGCCCTCATGAGTTATCTAGAAGGTCAAAGAAGTCAAGAAGGCCAAAAAAGTCAAATTATTCTAGAAGCTCCTAAAAGAAGTTCACCATTCAAAGTGGTTAGTCATGGGTTAAGTGGTTACAACAAGAAAACAATTAAAAATAAATTAGTTGAAACTAGAAGTGGAGAGTTTACTATTTGTAGATAAAGTGGTTGTAAGTGGACACAGTGGTTAGAAGTGGGTTAGCCCCAAAAGAAGGAAGTTGGGTAAGTTGGTTAGAAGATAACCCCTAGAGGAAGCTACTTGGAGAAGTATAAATAAGAGAGAAAGGGTCTCTTATGAGTATTTTCTTTGAGTGTGTTGAATATCCATTTGTGAAAGGTTATTTGGGAAGGTATTATTGATAGAGAAAAATTTGTGGCGGAAAAATCGCAGCAGAAAAATCATAGCAGCAAAATCGCGACCGAAAAATCGTGACAAAAAAACCGCGATAAAAAAACCGCAATAGCATAATTGCGGCAACAAAACCATGATAGCAGAATCACGATAGCAGAACCACAGAAAAAAAATCACTATAGCAAAACTACGACAACAAAACCTTGGCAGAAAAATCTCGGCAACAGATTTGGCAGCTGTAAAAAGTTGGCAGTTCGGTAACCACATCAGATTTTCATGTTGGAATTGTTCCAATTGTTACATGGTATGGTATAGGTCTTGATGATTTCTATAGGATTAAAGGTATGGTTATGGAACATGGTATTGTGTAAGGGCTTACGGTATTTGGTTTATGTAGAGTATAGTGTATTGCTAGAGATATCTTGTTGGTTAACTTGGTGATATTGTGCATATGGTTGAGAGTTGACTTGATGATTTATCTTTGTGAGTAGATCAGATTTGGATGATGAGACAGGTTGAGGTGACAGGTTGTGTTGTGCATAGTTGATGCACTTGTCTTGGTATAGATTGTTGGTAGAGTTTGATAGGTTGCTTTATGTATACAAGTTGGGTCTTGTACTTGAGGGTTGGATTCCTCACATCTCGGTTGGTGTTGAGATATGCAGGTTGGGTATTTCAATTGATATTTGGTGCTCTTTTCAGTTGGTGCTGATAAAACCCGAGATTGAAGTCTCTTGTAACATATAATACAAAAAACTTAAACATATATTCGGTGCTCTTTGTGTTCATTATTGTGATGGTTCAAAGTTCTTCATTGTTGATGTATGTTGTTGAGATATGTTTACAAGCAAGAAAACAAGTGTTAATGGAACTAATGAGTAAGTGGTTATTTCTTACTAAAGTTTTAAAAGAAGTGTAAAAAGAGCCTCGCACTGATTCCCCCCCTCTCAGTGTGGTCGGTGTGTCCAATAATTGGTATCAGAGCAAACCTTCACTATAATCCTTACAATCTTGAAGGAGATCCATGGACAAACACGTAGAATAAGGTTGTGTAGAATCATATAACAATTATCTTATAGATGAAGAGTAATATTTGATGAAGCTTAACGATAAAATTTTAGATGTGTTAGAAGAAGAAGATGATCAGTATACTTTTGTTATTTATTTTGATGAATACATTAAAGAAGCCCTAAAAATTTACCAAAGGCATACCATGGAACTAAGAAAAATACTCATGAAACAAGAAGAAGATATCAAGAGACTAAAGACTGATATAATTAGTCAAGCAGAAGAAAAGAAGAAGGTAGATGATGAGCTGTGCAAAATCCTTCAAGACAATGTCAATATGAAGACCTAAATTGAGAAGTCAAAAAGGCTCATGGACAACTCAACTATCTTGGATAGTCAAAGATCACCAAATGATAAATTGAGTCTTGTATACAACAAGGAATTTAGCACCTCTAAGAAACATGAGGTAATTCATTTATTATCAAAAGGTGGAAGCAATGTTGCAAGTCAAGCACCTACACAAAGAAAGAAAACCTTCAGAAGAACAGAGCAAAGAAGAATTCAAGAAGCCATCCCTACACCTCAAAGCAAATTCAGAAGAGATACACCTTCAAGGTGGACACCAAAGCAAAGGTATGAAAATGTTTTTCATGATCACTACTTCTCATGTAATGAATATGGTCACAAAGCTTTGGATTGCAGACATTATGCAAGGAAATATGTTAGAAGGTTTCATAACACCCTAATATGTTGGAGATGTAATCAAGTGGGACACATTGATGCTCATTGTCACACCATGAGATGTTACAGCTGCAGTGAGTTTGGCCACAAAGATCAGGATTGTTGGAATTCAAGGAGACAGTCAATGAGGAGTGCTTCATATAGCATGGAAAGAAAAGCACATGTAACTTGGAAGGAAGACAATGTTGAAAGGATGGAAGCTCAGAGTACAATTACAGAGAAATCAAGACACTCTTAGAAGTGGATGAAGAAGACTGAACAACCAGACATGAATGAAGGAATAAAGAATCAATAAAGCTTCATTCTTTCCGAAGCATACACAAGCTCTTGTGGGAGAAGTTGTGTATATATGTGAGGTGACCTATATAAATTTCATGTACATACGTGAGTTTTCCGTGGAATAGACCACATACCTATGGAAAAAGCCTCAAGAAGAGGAGTGTACAGATGAGTTACATCATGGTTTAATGGTATAACTTTTTTTTGTAGGGTATGACATGGTTTGTTGTAGGTTTTCATGATTATATGATTGCATGTGTGTTTTATGTATGTATGGTGATGACACATGGTTGAGTGTTGAAGCTTATCTATCTTGGATGCATGGTACAAACTTTAATGTGTGGAGTGATGGATTCCTGATAAGGTATATTGTTGGTTATGTTCTCAGTGATGTTATGGCACCTTGTCTATGAGATATATCATGATGATGTGATGCTAACTAGATATATATCATGTATCTATTGAGGACCACTCTTAGTACATGTTTCAAGGTACTATTGGTTGCTTAGTACTTGTTGTAGTGAATGTATTTTGAGGCAGATATGTCATGGTACATGGATGGTACATTTGTGATCTCCATTGATATATCTTATGATGTATTGTTAGAAGCATATTTGTTGGATTTCTTGGTGCATGCATTTGACATGTGGTTGAGATACATATTGGGACATGTAGTTGATGAGTTAATGAGGTGGTTATGTTGTACATAATTGATGAGTCATAACTTGATCTATAGTTGATGCATGATTTGTACATACTTGGTACATTGGTTGAGGCACTTGCTAGTAGTATGATTGGCACATGGTTTATGGTTGATATGGCATACATGTATGGGAACACATCTTGATTATGGTTCATCTTGTTGAGGTTTGGTGCATGGTTGATGCACTTGATTTGGTACATGATGTATGGGATGATATAGTTGAGATGCTTGGTTGATATATTGATGGTTGAGATACATGGTTGTGGCACTTGGTTCATGGTAGAGGCATATCATGAGTGATATGACACTTGTTTGAGGCAGATGGTTGGCATGTTGCTAGAGGAATATGGTTTTCATACAGTGTGGCATGAGTTTGATGCATGGACAGGTCCAAGGATCATCATAGGAAGAGAATATCATTCTTCAACAGTTGAGTCGTAGCATATGTAGAAGAAGCATATTGCAGTGGTAGCATATTTTTCATCTTGCAGAGAAGATAGGGGGAGACATACCCACAGGGGGAGTTATTCTTCTTCCCATGATTGGTTGCAACAACATGATTCTAGGGGGAGAGATGATTGGTATCCATGCCATCAAAATTGCATAAGAGTGATATCCCTTGTCCTAAGGGGGAGATATTATTCATATGGAGCTCAAAGTAATCCAGACAGGGGGAGAGTCCCCAAGGAGATTCCGGGAAGGGGGAGCATCCCCAAGGAGAGAACTACCCTTTTCCATTGATGTCAAAGGGAGATAAATAGTCACATTGATGTGGTGAGATGAAAATTGATGAGGAGCGATGATCACAGATGGAGAATGAGCATTTCCATGTACAAGTGTTTCCATCAATGATTGGTGCTGACATCAATGTTGGTGTTTCCATCAATGCCAAAGGGGGATATTGTTGTACTATGCTTTCATTGATGTCAAAGGATTGATGTCAATTATTGCCATACTGATTTGTTTGTATCATTTATATATTAATTATTGGTTATATGGTCATTGATGTAATTGTTGTTAAAGGGTTGATGTCAAGTGGGGTCATAATGATGTGTTGCTATTAAAGGGAGTTGTATCATTGATTTCATGTCATGGTTGATAGGAAGAACCAAATGGATAAACTCCAAAGTGATCCCCTTATGGTGAAATCCCTCACTGTAAGACACTCTTGGATAAAGTTCTCAAAGTGGCCCCCTTATGGTGAAATCCCTCATGAGAAGATGCTTTGTGAAGTCTAAAAGGTTAGGTGGTTGAGTAGCCTAGTAGTGTGGTTAGGGAAGCCAAGTTTGATTGAGGAATAATGTAATGAATATCAATGAATTTGCAGGAGAAACTATTATGTATGGATAGTATATGTCATGTCGTTTCTGTTGATATGTGTAATGTCACATAACTCCTTACGGTTAGAGATTTATGGCCATGTGAAGTTGGATAACCCTCATGAGTTATCTAGAAGCCTCTAGAAGGTCAAAGAAGTCAAGAAGGTCAAATAATTCAAATTATTCTAGAATATTCTAGAATAAGTTCACCAGTCAAAGTGGTTAGTCATGAGTTAAGTGGTTGCAACAATAAAACAATTAAAAATAAATTAGTTGCAACTAGAAGTGGATAGTTTACTATTTGTGGATAAAGTGGTTGTAAGTGGACAAAGTGGTTAGAAGTGGGTTATCCCCAAAAGAAGGAATTTGGGTAAGTTGGTTAGAAGATAACTCCTAGAGGAAGCTACTTGGAGAAGTATAAATAAGAGAGAAAGGGTCTCTTGTGAGTATGATCTTTGAGAATATTTGAGGCAGGAGCATCGCTCCAACCCAGCAACGTGCTAACTAGACAGCACATTCAGTGCACATTCAAGAAAGGGAGAGGCTCTAACCCTCTCATTTCAAATTTTAAATTATAATTAAATGTTTGTAAGGTTGGAAGAGCCAAATTGATGCCTTTGTGCAGATAGTAGATAGAGTCACCTTTAATGGTTGACAGGCTGATAAGATCTAGATCCGATTCGGACTGGACAACCATTGAATGTAATTCATTGTAAATTAACGAGAGTAGGTAGCTTGGAGGGAAGAGCTCGAGGAGCCCCCTTTTGTAAAAAGATCTTTGCATCTAGATTCATTAAGTGAGGCAGAAGCAAGATTGGATATAAGAGAGGAGAGCCGAGACTCTGTTGCAATCTAAGATTTTGTACACATTGTAATTTGGCGTTCATATTAATACAAAGAGCAGTTTTTCCTACATAAGAATATTTATGTGTTTATGTGTTTATGAATGAATGTCTTTTATGATTTTATGTGCATATGTTGTAGATGCATGGGGTAGATAGATTTTCTCATCTATTCAAGAGTTTTATTTGATTTTCAGTCTGGGTTCTTTGTGGCTTCATGCAAGGGGTTGCATGACAGAGTACTAAGGACTCTATAAGCCAGTGCTTCACATCTGAGTTCTGTGGAATTCAGGAAAAGACGTGCCAGGAGGGCGCACTAGAGGAATCATAGATTCAAGGGAGAAGCCTCAAGGTTGTTGAACACCTTGGAGGTAATATTGTGCAAAGGAAGGCATAGGGGAGAGAGACAGAATTATTGAGGATTATGTGAAGCTCTGCCAGGAGGGCATTGAGCAAGTGCAAGGGGTGCACGAGAAGAAATCTATTTCGAGTTTAGAGATAAGGGAAGTTTCAAGGAGAAGACACTTACAGGGTTACTGAATACTCTATAGACTCAACAAGGCATGCTTGAGCAGAAGTTTCCAGGAGGGCACTTACATCCTTTCAAGGAGAGAAAGGGACAGAGTTGTTGAATACTCTGGAGGAAGACCTATGCAAGGAGTGCACCGGGCCAACACTCAAATGAAGTGTTGAAAGACGTAGAAGGGCTGAGTCCATTAGAGACTGAGCCAGCTGAAAGCTCAGAAGAGATAACACACAGAGTGTGCAAGAGTGGAATTATTTCAAGTCCAAAAGCTTAGGAGGAATAGCGTGAATCCGCACACAGAGTGCAAGTGTGTGCAGGGCCGAAGTCAAGCTCCATTGACAAAACTTAGGAGATAAAGTGCAGCGAGACCCGAAGTCACCAGGGTTCGTAGAAGGATCGAAGGCCGAGACCTTCGAACATTTGAAATCTTCTAAGTCAGGGAAGAAATCCAAAGCTTAGGAGGAGGAGCTTCTGCATCTGTAGGGTTAGTTGCAGGAGAGGAGATCTGGACCGTCCGATCTACGTCCAGACAATTAGAAGAGCGCTGGAGGAGATCAGATCCAGACCGTGGGATCTGCACATGTGGATCAACAATCGTTGATCTAGAGGTAAGGTGAACACACCTTAACCATTCAAAGGCATTCAAGGAAGCAAACTTTGCAAAGTCGTGAATTCCCGAAATCATTGGGACCTTCCATTTTCATGGAAAGGTGGTAGTAGATCAAGGGAGATCAAAATTTCGCTGACTTGTGATTCAGGGAAGTCAAAGGGTGGAGTTACGAGAACTCGCGAGGCTCGAAACTACGAAAGAATCTGGGTCGTTTGATCGAGACAGGCTGTGGCCATCGATATGAAGCATCAAAAAATCGAGAGTCGAAGGTTCGAAGGAGAGAACCATCCCAGAGTCCCGAGTTGCAAAGTTATGACTTCGTGAAGGAGGAACATGGATCATTGGATCGCGGGATAGTGAGGGTCGTTGATCTAACACGAGATAATTTTAGAAGTTTGGGGATCGGGCTTTCGAGGAGCAGCATTGGGTTGAGTTCCAACTTCCTGAAACGCAAAGTCAGGAGACTTTAAGGGAGGAGCTAGGAACTGTTAGCCCATTTTGGGATTTTGGGAATTGGAGGAACCAGGGCACCTTGCAATGGAAGTCCCAAAATCGTGAAACGTGACGCTCTTTTTGGGCTAAGTCTGTGGTCATGGTGAATGGTCACATGGATGATAAATGAGGGAGGAACTAGCAAGTGCTAGGCCCCCTATCGGGATTTCGAGAATCGTGGGATCAGGTTTCATTCACATGAAAATTACCGACCTACGAAGTCCCGAAACATCTTTTGGTGTAGGCGTGCATTCACAACCCATGGTCGCGGGGAGGTGAGACTCACACTTGACGCTTAGTCACGTAGGTGGAGTTTCATAAAGGACATGTGGATTTGTTCATGGGATACCAGTAGGGAATCAAAGAGATAATTCATCTCGATAGAGAGAAGAACAATCCTTGACTGGGAGGTCAGCGGACCCTGATGAGGCAGAGGTAGGGGGTCTGCGTCAATGTGGTATCAGAGCGGAGAATTTTTGTCTGTACATTTTAGGCGGAAGAGAAGAAGAAGAAGAAGATAGAGTGTTGATTCTCTGTAAATATTTTTGCAAGGTGTGCAACAAATGGTAGACAACCAGGTGGACTGAGCCAGAAGAACCAGTCATGTTCTTGAGGGAAGGATGGCTATTGAGGGCCATGAACGTGGTCAAGCCAAAGACTTCCAGTAGAAAAGTAATGTTGAGATGGACAAAGATATCAACAAGATAAGGGCATTAATGGATCAGCTTGCACTTAAAATGAAACAAGATGCAAAGGTGCATTGGGTGTATGAGCGGCCCATGAAGAAGAAGGTAAAATGGTCGATTAAGAAATTGTTGGCCAGAGGACAACAAAGGTTGTTGAGAGGATGGTTGAGGTATGTTGAAAGCCTCAAAGGTTAAGAGGAGATGGGTCACATCTTTGAGCCAGAAACTAGGAAGAGTCTCAGAAGCTTCTAGGTGGGCAGTAATGAAAGTTCAGATTGCTAGGTAGGTAATGAGATGGGATCATTGGAGGATCTCATAGATTTCCAAATGGGCAGGATCTAAATCCCATATTTCCAGGTGGGAAAGGGAGAAGAGAAGAGACTGTGTGATAGTTCGATGAACTCAGAGGTGAGTTCATATCAGCAAGAGGAGCTGACAGAGGAGGGTCAAAAATACATTATGATCATTGGGGGAATTGAGGTATTCTTTCCACTTAGCCTCGTTGAGGCCACAACATGTGTTGCAGATGCAACAACAGAAGAAGGACAATCAACAGTGATTGTCATACAGGAAGACGAAATGGAGCATACATCAGACTCTGCCCCAGTAGAAGAAGAGAATGCAGATGAGATGTTCACTCCATGGGAGAAGGAGTTGGAGATGCTGGAGGATTGGGTCAACAATACAAATCCAGAAGATGGATGTTAGGAGACAGTCATGTAGATTTTGGGAGAAGAGAATTCAACAAAATTGCTCAGAAATTTCAGCCAGGAAGCTGGACAGATGATGACTACAGCACTAAAGAATGCAACATAAGGGGAAGAAGAATTCCAGTCTGGGGAAAAGTTGGAGGAAGCTGGAGTTGAACCAACACAAGGAGAAATGGAAGAAGCTAATATGTCAGAAGGAGAAGCTGAGCAATAGCTCAGTGAAGAGATTGCAGAATTGGAATCTACAATAGGGTGGCGAGATAATGCCATAGAAAAAGAAGACAACAAGGGGGATCAAGTTTATCTACCCATCGACAAGGAGGAGATGCAGCCGAGCAGTCTGCATGGAAGAAGAAACTAGCCATGGGAGCAGATCGATAGGGAGATAGAAGAAGTCATAAGGTTGATGTTGAGGTCAACA
Source organism: Picea abies (assembly GCA_900067695.1). NCBI lineage: Eukaryota > Viridiplantae > Streptophyta > Pinopsida > Pinales > Pinaceae > Picea > Picea abies. Next base: position 14,753 of record CBVK0105244959.1, on the reverse strand, counting down.
ACTAAAATTGCCAGTCGGGAGAAGCTGAGTAGAAGGAAGCCTGCCATAGCATCAGGGAAGCAGTAGCCACAACAACAAAGTAGTGGAGCAGATGGAAAACTCCAAAAGATAGTTTGGGATCCAATTGGATTTCAACAACAGAGTTGGGAATCTCATGAGCAAGAGCTCATGAATTTTTCGCAGCGGTGGAGTATGATGCAGGAGCATCACTCCAACCCAGCAACTTGCCATCTAGACAACACATTCAATGCACATTCAAGGAAGGGGGAGGCTCCAGCCCTCTCATTTCAAATTTTAAATTGTAATTAAATGTTTGTAAGGATGGAAGAGACTAATCAATGCATTTGTGCAGATAGTAGATAGAGTTGCTTTTAATGGTTGACAGGATGATAAGATCTAGATCCGATTCGGACTAGACAACCATTGAATGTAATTCATTGTAAATTAATGAGAGTAGGTAGCTTGGAGGGAAGAGCTCAAGGAGCCCTCTTTTGTAAAAATATATTTGTATCTAGATTCATTAAGTGAGGCATAAGAAAGATTGGAGAGGAGAGCCGAGACTCTGTTGCATTCTGAAATTTTGTACACAATGTAATTTGGCATTCCTATTAATACAAAGAGCATTTTTTTTCTGCATAAGAATCTTTATGTGTTTATGCGTTTATGAATGAATGTCTTTTATTCTTTTATGTGCATATGTTTTAGATGTATGTTAGATGCCATCTATAGGGGTATATAGAGTTTCTCATCTATTCAGGAGTTTTCTTTGATTTTCAGTCTGGGTTCTTTGTGGCTTAATGCAAGGGGTTGCATGATAGAGTACTGAGGACTCTGTAAGCCAGTGGAAAAAGTGCACATCTGAGTTCTGTGGAATTCAAGAAAAGACGTGCCAGGAGGGTGCACTAGAGGAATCATAGAATCAAGGGAGAAGCCTCAAGGTTGTTGAACACCTTGGAGGTAAGATTGTGAAAAGGAAGGCACAGGGGAGAGAGATAGAATTATTGAGGATTCTGTGAAGCTCTTCCAGGAGGGCATTGAGAAAGTGCAAGGGGTGCACAAGAAGAACTCTATTTCAAGATTAGAGATAAGGGAAGTGTCAAGGAGAAGATACTTAGAGGTTTATTGAATACTCTGTAGACTCAGCAAAGCATGATTGAGCAGAAGTTGCCAAGAGGGCACTTACATGCTTTCAAGGAAAGCAAGGGAAAGAGTTGTTGAATGCTCTGGAGGAAGACCTGTGCAAGGAGTGCACTAGGCCAACACTCAGACGAAGTGTTGAAAGACGTAGAAGGGTCGAGTCCCTTAGAGACTGAGCCAGTTGAAAGCTCAGAAGAGATAACACAAGGAGTGTGCAAGAGTGGACTTATTTCAAGTCCAAAATCTCAGAAGGAATAGCATGAAGCCGCACACAGAGTGCAAGTGTGTGCAGGGCCGAGGTCAAGCTCCATTGACAAATATCAGGAGATAAAGCACAGTGAGACCCGAAGTCACCAGGGTTCGCAGAAGGATTGAAGGTTGAGACCTTCGAACATTTGAAATCTTCCAAGTTAGGGAAGAAATCCAAAGCTCAAGAGGAGGAGATTCTGCAGCCGTAGGATCAGTTGCTGGAGAGGAGATCTGGACCATCCGATCTATGTCCAGATAATTAGCAGAGCGTCGGAGGAGATCAAATCCAAACCATGGGATCTTCACGCGTGGATAAAAATCCATTGATATAGAGGTAAGGTGCACACACCTTAACCATTCAAAGGTATCCAGGGAAGCGGACTTTGCAAACTCGTAAAGTCTCAAAATCATTGGGACCATCCATCATTAGGGACAGGTGGAAACAGATCAAGGGAGATCAACATTTCGTTGACTCGTGACTCAGGGAAATCAAAGGGTGGAGTTACGAGAACTCACGAGGCCCAAAAATGTGAAAGAATCTAGTCCGTTGGATTGAGACAGGTTGTGGTCATTGATCTGAAGCATCCAAAAATCGGGAGTTGGAGGTTCGAAGGAGAGAACCATCCCAGAGTCCTGAGTCATGAAGTTCTAAATTCGAGAAGGAGGAACATGGACCGTTGGATCATGGGATAGTGAGGTCCATTGATCTAACACGCGAGAATTTCGGAAGTTCAGGGATCGAGCTTTCGAGGAGTAGCATTGGGTTGAATTCCAACTTCACGAAACACGAAGTCCAGAAGCACCTAGAGGATTGGCCCTAGGTCATAGGAAAGGATCACATCAGGAGAATTTAAGGGAGGAGATAGGAACCGTTAGCCCATTTCGGGATTTCGGGAACTAGAGGAATCGAGGCACCTTGCAACGAAAGTCCCAAAGTCGCGAAACGCGATGTGCTTTTTGGGCTAAGTCTGTGGTCACGATGAATGGTCACATGGATGATAACTGAGGGAGTAGATAGCAAGTGTTAGGCCCCTATCAGGATTTCAAGAATCGTGGGATTAGGTTTGGTTCACATGAAAAGCCCCGACCTGCGAAGTCTCGAAACGCCTTTTGGTGTAGGTGTGCGGTCATAGCCCGTGGTCATGGGGAGGTGAGGCTTGCGCTTGGAGCCCAGTCACATAGGAATAGTTTCATAAAGGACCCATTGATTTGTTCATGGGATACTAGCAGGGAATCGAAGAGTTGCTTCAGCTCAATAGAGAGAAGAATGATCCTTGACCGGGAGGTCAACTGACCCTACCGAGGTAGTGGTAGGGGGTCTACGTCAATATTGAATATGCATTTGTGAAAGGTTATTTGGGCAAGTAAGATTGATATAGAAAAATTTGTGGCAGAAAAATCGCAACAACAAAACCATGGCAGCATAACCACAGTAGAAAAATCACAGCTGCAAAACCACGACAACAGAATCATGGTAGCAAAACCACGACAAGAGAACCATGATAGTAGAATTGTGGCAGCAGAATCGCGACAACAAAACCGCGACAACATAATCATGACAACAAAATCGTGACAACATATTTGGCAGTTGTAGAAAGTTGGCAGTTCAGTAACCACATCAGATTTTCATATTGAAATTGTTCCAATTGTTACAAGGTATGGTATAGGTCTTGATGATTTATACATAATTAAAGGTATGGTTTTGGCACATAGTCTTATGTAAGGTTTTATGGTATTTGGTTTATGCAGAATATAGTGTATTTCTAGAGGTATCCTGTTTGGTTAACTTGGTGATATTGTGCATATGGTTGAGAGTCGACTTGATGATTGATCTTTGTGAGTAGATCAGATTTGGATGATGAGATTGATGAGATAGATTTAGGTGACAGGTTTTGTTATGCATAGTTGATGCACTTGTCTTGAAATAGACTGTTGGTACAGTTTGACAGGTTGTGTTATGCATAGTTGATGCACTTGTCTTGAAATAGACTGTTGGTACAGTTTGACAGGTTGTTTTCTATCTACAAGTTGGGTCTTGTACTTGAGGGTTGGATTCCTCACATCTCGGTTGGCGTTGAGATATGAAGGTTGGGTATTGCAATTGAGAGTTGGTGCTCTCTTTGATTTGTTTCTCTTTTCAGTTGGTGTTGATAAAACCTGATATTGTAGTCTCTTGTAACATATAATACAAAACTCTTAAACATATATCTAGTGCTCTTTGTGTTCATTATTATGATGGTTCAAAGTTCTTTATTGTTGATGTATGTTGTTGAGATATTTTTACATGCAAGCAACTAAGTGTGAATGGAACTAATGAGTAAATGGTGATTGCTAACTAAATTTTTAAAAGAAGTGTAAAAAGAGCCTCACACTGATTCACCCCCCCTCTCAGTGTGTTTGATGTGTCCAACAATTACCTTCCAAGAATCCAATGGTCATAAGGGATAGAAAAGGCATTTAAAGGATATAAAATCTCTCATGAAAAATTATTTAATTCATGATGTGGGACAAGTACTTATGATTTCAAGGTCAAAGGAAGGACATTAAAGAGATATTTACCAAGAAATCCCCACAAGTAAATTCATGTATGAAATTGTGTCCCAAAGTATAAAAAATTGGTAAGAGGATACTACAAGAGACAAATTTCTATAATAAATAATGTTGTGTAGGTGTGCATAATCTACCCCCTCCAATTTTGGATCTATGATCTCACAGGAGGAAATACATGTTCTTAATCATTAGGCCCACTCAATTTGTACAACACCCTAACAATTGAAACAATAACCAACAATTTGAGGACATAAAAGAAACTAACAAGAGCCATAAAATAAAGATAATCAAGTTATCTCTTACCTATTTTTGATATTTAAGATTGTTCAAAGTATTGAAGATAACACCATGAAGATAAATCCTCTTATGTTTTTAGAGAGGTGCTACTAATGTTTAATACAATACAAAATTTACAAAAAATGCCTGAGAAGGACCAGGCTCCTCATGGAATAAATATTCACAAACAAAATATGTCGGAGAAAGGACCAAGATTTTTTCAAAATGGGATATTCACAATATTCTACAAGATTATAAATCAATAGAGTAAGGAATCTCACACAATGACATATCCATCATAGAATATAGTAAATTAACACACATCATTTAGTAGGATGGGAATTAAGGACCACACATGCAAAGAAATTAACATGATCATTCAATTAAAATAAAGGGGATTTTGATAGACACATACTTGAAATCTAATGCTTAAAAATAAAAGTCTAAGAATTCACTAGTATAGTGTCTTGAATAGCTCTCTAGGAACCTCTAAAAATATAAACAAAAATATTTTAAAAGAGTTTATAAAACCGAAAAGTAAATGCATCCATCCTAAACAGACTGGGATGGGGCTCTTATGGACCAGTAAATGAAAATACTTGGAAGAAAAGAGAAAATGTGGTTAGGTATCGACCTTTGGTATTCATTGATCATGAGTTAAAAGGTTGGATGAAAACTAACTGAGAGGAAAATAAATAGAAAATGGATCATTGAAGTGCCTACTTGATTTACCATGATGGAAAATAAATCTCCTTCATTTGCTTGATAAAGTTTCTTTTTTATGTTGTTTAGTTGGAGGTGCCATAACGGTTGTAACTGCTTCTTAATGGTATAGCTTCATTACTCTAACCAAGGAATTCTTTAACCACTTATCAATGTAATCCCACATAGGGGGAACCATTATCTCATGCTTAATATTGGTATTGAACAACTCATTTTCTATATCTTTAAATGAAAAATCTAATTGGTGAATTGTATCTTCAATATCTTCATTTTTGTTTACATAATGAATTAGCCATTTCTCAACTTCTTCCTTTGAAAATTCAATTAGGTTGTTGAATTCACTAGCTCATGAGGTTTTAATGGTGTCCAGCTATTCTTGCAGTTGATCCTTTTAAATTAATATTGAGTCCATTATCAAATGCGGGCCCTCCAATTATTTAGTTAAGTTAACAAGCTTAAGAAACAAATCACTTCTTTTTGAATTTATAGTGTCACTCAACAAAAATTTATCGTAAAAAATTGATCCTCCTTAGCCAACATGAATTTATTTGTTTAATTTGAACCTTGGAAGGAATATTTTGTTCCCTACTATGGACATCATTCATACTTATATCTTGGTAAGAAAGGTGTCGATGACTTCTTTGTAAAAATTCTCATCATTCTCTAAATTTGGAGATATACCTTCAAATTTAAAATCCTTGTAGAGAGGGTAGTTGAACTACCTGATAGCTCCAAAATTTCAAGGATTAAAGTGAACCTATTTTCAATTTTATCTCCCAATTATTTTTTAGTAGTTGTCAACATGCTTGAAGCATCTTTTAACATTGAGATTGACTCCAGTATATCCTCCAACACATCAAGTGGTCTAATTGTATAAATTGGTTCAGAGAACAATGGTTGGGGTAGAAAAGCATATTATAAATATGTTATGCTCTTCTTCAGAACTAGGTTCCATTTTTCTTGTTCATCAATGGAGTACTTCACGAAATCCCTTGTGGCTTGATGTAATTGAAAAATATTAGAAGGATTTACTCATGTCATGTCTATCTATGAGCTCCATTTTTCAACAACTTTTTAATTTTTAAAATTTTCCTTCTCAATTTGTAATTTCTTTGATTTTTTATTAAATGCAGCATGATGGAGAGTGATTGATTCTTATTCAAAAACCAATGGCTCTTCACAAGCCAATTATTTTTCCAATGTCCTACATTCATTCATTTTTTTTCAACCCAATCATGCTCTCCAATTTCAACATCAACTTTCATGACTTCATATTATGGTACTTCATGAATTCATTTTTCAACGAACTTTATTTTCCTTTTATACTTACTAGGACTATATGTGATTTTTAAATAGCCTTTTTAGGAGGTTTTTTGTCACCTCCATCATCAAATATCTCAGTTAGAGACTTCTTTTATTCTTGGTTATTTCCATGAGATGTTCTCCTTGTCGAAGAAATTTTCTAAGAAATATTGGGGGAGCCAGGGTGACCACTTGTTGTGGTTCACCCTTTTTGTCTGTATTGGTCATTTGTGATAACTAGAGTATCAATGTCATCCTAGTGTTTCTTAGGGAAATATTCTTGAGGGTTTTGGTTATATCCTCCTCCTTCATCCAATTGACTTGACTTGGTAAATGAAGAACCTTAACCAACTATGAACACGCATGTTGAGGACAAGCCATGGACTTCCTAAATTTCTCTTAATTTGAAATGATAAAAAAAATAGCAAATTCATCGAAATCGGAGATGATTTTGATAGTAATCTCTTCAATTTTCAAAGGAAGTGGGGTGAATTTATTTTTCCATTTATCATTAAAGAAATGTTCCCAATATTTAAATTGTTTGCATACTTCAACTATGAAGAATTTATAAGAAATACAAAAATGGATTAAATATGGTTTTCCTTGAAAACCATATAGTTTGACATAACTAAATCGTCTAGAGTATCAAAAACTACCTTTCCTGCAATAAAGGTTGAATCTTCCATTGGTAGTTTTGGTGTAGTGGGACCATGAATAATATTTTTAAAAGTGGACAAGAAATCACTTTGAACTTCGCAAAAATGGTATGGATCCTTATTCCTCCAGAGTGCGGGATACCATAATTGTATTAGATCCTTATTGTTGTCAACATTTCTTTCTCATGGAATATTTTCAAATATATGATACTTGTTTGAAAACAAATGTATTCCAACAGAGGAAAAACACCTTCAATAACCACTCACACAACCATATCAAATATCAATACACTAATGTTTTTACATGTTAAAACCCCTGTGGGGAAACCTCCATGGCCCCAAGCAGTGCAACCACTTGGATAAATTTATTAATGCAAAATAAATATTACATAGAGATTTACAAGAGAGTTTCTCACAATTGATCATTGGAAAATAACCCTCCATTCTCTTTAAATATATCTCATGGACCAATAAGGTGTTAAGCCATGAATCAATGTAGTCGTTAATATTGAGGAGAATATGAGTAATCAGATCACTCTATGTGGGGAAAATATCATAACCGTCAGATTACCTAACTACAAATGCATACTAATGCATAGTAAAGAAACACACTAATAAATACACTTTTACCTAATGACACATTAGACCAAGTTGATATTAACTAACTCCTAAGTGTCTACATATCCTAACATCCCCCCTTAACAAAAAATTGGGATAGTATTGAAGGATTTAAAAAGGAGACACAATAGGAGAAGGAAGGAGGCATCAGAGCCTATACCCCCTTAATGACAACTTCCTGAACTCCTAACATAGATCAAAGTTTGAAAAACAATTCTTCTATATAAACAGACTTTATGAAAATGTCTACAACTTAATCTTTTGTAGGGAAAAAGAGAACTTCAATAAATCAATGATGCCTGAGATTTCTTATATAGTTCATGTGTATCTCAATGTGTTTTATGTGTCAATATTGCACTGGATCTTTGGTGATCTTGATGGCACTTTGATTGTCCCACCAAAGGGTGGTCGGATGTTGTTGTTGGAAGCCAAACTCTAAAAGTATCTGTCAAAGCCAGAATTCTTCTTGACTTGCATTAACCATTGCTAGATACTCTAATCTTGTTGAAGAAAAAGAAATATCCTATTTTTTCTTATAGACCCAAGTGGCAGGTCCTGAACCAAGGATAAAAACATAACCCACAATAGAATTTTTATGATCAGGGTCATTGGCCCAATATAAATTAGTGAAACCAACCAATAAAGGAGTCTCCCATGAGTTGTAATGTATCTTGAATTGAAATGTATCCCAGACATGCTGAAGTATCCTTTTAGCTGATTTCCAATGTATTTCAAGGGGTGTTTTCATATACCAGGAAACAAGACCAAAAAAAAAGGAAATATCAGGACATGTATGAGTCAAATATAATAGGCTACCCACTAACTGACAATACAAAGTGGAATCAAATTGAGTAGAAGTATTGGTGGCAATAAGTTTGACTCCAAACTGGAAGGGAGAAGGGGTTGGTTCAGAATATTCCATATGAAAGTGATGAAGAATTTCACAAGCATACTTAGGCTGGGAAAGAAAAATTCCTTCCTTGGTTTGCAAAACTTGGAGGCTAAGGAAATAGTGTAAATAGCCTAAGTCGGTCATTTCAAATTTTTTCTTAAGGTTGGTTTTCACATGGTTTAAAATTTTAGGGTCACTACCAGTGAGGATAAGGTCATCAACATAAAGAAAAAGTATTATGAGATGGCTTCCTACTTTCTTGGTATAGACATTAGGGTCAAAATGACATTTAGAAAAGTCGGTATCAAGAAGAAAGTTGACCATTTTTGCATACCAAGCTCGAGGAGCTTGCTTAATAACATGAAGAGATTTCTTAAGGAAAAAAAAAGGCTAGAGTCGCACTGGACATAGCCAAGAGGTTGTTTCATGTGGATTTATTCTGGTAAATCCCCATGTAAGAAGGAAGATTTCATATCCATTTGATGGACCTCCCATTTATGTAAGGCTGGAAGGGCTAGAACAAGGAAGATGGAATTCATTTTTTCTACAAGGAAAAAGGTTTCATTATAATCAATTCCTTCAATTTGAGAGAACCCTTTGGAAACTAATTAGGCCTTGTGTCTTTCAACACTTACATTCGATGCATACATAGTTCTATACAACCATTTATATCTGACAATTTTTCTTCCTTTCGAAAGAGGTACAAGATCCCAAAGTATCATTCGTCATTAAAGAGTGATACTTTTTATTCATTGTTGTGTCCCAATATGAATGACCTGAAGCTTCTAAAAATGATTTTGGATCAGGATTTTATGAAATTTGAGACAAAAGAGAAGAGGCTCGTTGGAATTGTGAACATGTTTGACATTGATTTGAAGGATCATCGACAAGATCACCAGTTGCTTCTCGAGTTAAATGGATCCATATGGGAAGCAGTGGTACTAGTGTAGGTTCATGTTCAATGGACTCATCTAAAGGAAGGTGAGTAGGAAGAGGTGGATTTTCATCCTTACTATCATCATATGAAGAAGAAGAAACTAGAATAGGAATAGAAGATGACACAAATGTTGAATATGGTTCATAGGCCAAAGAAGGCACAAACACCAAATTAGGCTCACAGGCCAAGATATTTTCATCAAATTTAACATCTATTATAATAATAATTTCATTAGAATGAGGTTGAAGAAGTATCTAACCTTTCACATCTTTAGAACATGCAATAAAAATACACTTCTCACTTTTAGGATGTAAAGCTTTCCTTTTCTCATTAGGAATGTGAACCCATGCTACACTGCCAAATACAAGGAAGTGGATTACATCTGGATTAATTTTATTCCATGCTTCTTCCAATGTTATATTTTTTAGAGCCTTTGTGGGAGTGTGATTTACTATGTAATTTGCACAGTTAATGGCTTCCTCCCAATAATAAAGACTTAATCCCTTATATTGGATCATACAATTAGCCATTTATTTTAATTTGTGATTATTTCTCTTGGCAAAACCATTTTGTTGTGGTGCATATGGAACAATATGTTGCATTTGGATGCCCTATGCAGTGCAATAACTTGTAAAATTTTTGTTCATCTATTTTCCTCCATTATCTATTCTTAACCTTTGAAGTTGATGTCTAGATTGTTTTTCTACAAGGGCCTTGTAGGCCAAAAGATTTTCAAACACTTCACACTTAAGTTTTAAGAAATAAAACCAAATGCATATACATAAGTCATCAATGAAATTTAAGAAACACTTTCACCCAAAAAAATGAGGAGAAGAAAGTGTATCATGCAAGTCACTCTGAACAAGATACAAGGGGGTCGAGGCGTGCCAAGAGGTTTGTCATAAATATCCTGATAATGTGTTTAGAGAGCACAACCAGAATAAACACCATCTCTTAAATAAACAAGAGGAATACCCGTCACCGTGTCTTGATTACATATTTGTTGTAAAGAGAGATAGTTTAGATGACCAAACTACTCATGTGAAATTTTGTTCAAGTCATCGCTATGAGCAACAAAAATTGATGGAAAATATGATGACCCAAAGTTGTCAAACTTGTACAACCTAGTAATATCATCACTAATTCTAGTTGCAAGGACATGCTTAGGATATTTTAAATCCTTGATTACAACACGATGAGGTGAAAACTCTATGGTTTTACCTTCATCGAATGAGTGATCTGGTACATTGATAGAAGGTTGCAGGAAAGACTTGAAACACATAATACATCATTGAAATAACCATAATATACATAAACTATTCCATACCCTACAACACTAAGATATCTATCATCACCAAAAAATATTTTCTTGGTGTTACATTCATTCAGAGAAAAAAAATGGGTTTATATGTATCCATATGATAAGATGCTCCGTAATCAATAATCCATTCATCAAAAGAATAAGTAGAAGTTGCATTGAAGGAGAAACCAGAAGCAGAAAGTGCATTTCCATGAGAAGAAGAAGAAGAGGAAGAAAAATCAATATTGATGTTGTGCTTCTTCATTATTTCTTCTAAGGCTTCCATATTTTAAAACATTTGGATTCCATATGACCATCTTTCTCACAAAAGTTGCAATTTATGTCAGTCTACTTACCTTCATATTTTTCTTCTTTATAACCATTTGATCCAGATTATTTTAGGAACGATATGAAGGTAGAGATAAAACAAATATATAACACATAATTACATGGAGATATGGCAAGGAACACAGTAATACAGTAAAGCTCATATTCTATTAATAACTATCTGAAATAAAAAAGACTGTAAAATGCAAAAGCACATAAGCTAGCTAGAGTGATGGTAGATTATCTCTAAGAAGAGATGTGTCGGCTATGCTCATTCGCAAGAAGTTGGTTACAATGAGGCTCAAAAGGAATTTTTACATAAATCATAAATGAGAAAACCCTAAGAATCCAAAAACCTAACCCTAAGAGATGAAGTGCCAAGTCACATGGGCCCCGATGGGGTAAGTTGGTACATCAACTACTCAGGGTCATAAATTTTGCATACGATCTTTTTTTTAGGTGCACGATAGCCCATTGGAAAGGTATATCTGAGGACTACACATTTTTCCATCACACTTTGAATTCATGTACAATGTGATTGTGGTGGGCCCAAAAAACCTTATTTAGGGCCTCAAAATGGCCCCGAAAGTTTAGGACCCAAAAAGATAGAAAAAAAATTGGCAAAAAGGAAATTGGGCTTTGAACCAATGGAATAGGTGGGTGGCCATCGATATCCACCTGGATCAATCCTCCCCCTTTAGTAAATAATGGTGTCCATTGCGTTGAGTGCCTGCATCAGATGAGGAAACTTCTGTTGAACATGGCTCCTAGTGAGCCACTTGCCCTGATGAAGAAACTTCCCTACTTTAATGACCTAATAGAGTTTGATAATCTGTTGGTGGGTTTAATTTGTCTTGGTATACATTATTCGATCAAATATCACCTATTCAATGTAGGAAAGATTGAGTTCTTTAGGGGGAAACTACTCGGTTGCATTTGAACTGTCCAGGAGAGGTGAAAAATATGGTCGGAGTAGTTACACATTAAATATCAGGTGTAATCCCAGAAAAGGAGGAATACTTAATTAAAAATAATTCTCACCCAAAGCCTTGGTGATGGTGTAAGGCCCATATCAAAGTCGGCTCAGCTTTCGATGAGTTAATGTGAGGTGCTCTTTTTGTAAATGCACAATATCATGAACTTGTTTTTGGATGTGTTGGATGCGCTCAACAAATTTGGCTACCCAATCAGCCACTGTTTGAGCATGGGATGACTCTTCCCACGTAACTACAATGGGAAAATTTGTTGATATTATGGTATATGCAGGAGGTATTAAACCTCCATGTGTAACCCTGACAAGAACAAAATATTACGGGAAGCAAGAAGAAACCCTAAAGCATTGAACATAACCCTAGAAGATAAGTCGACTAAAGAAAATAATTAATATTGCATTTTTATCCTCCATAAAGAGAAGTCATCTCAAACAACTACAAAATAGTAGTATAAATACAGGATGCCAGAGCTCATTTGGACACATAGCTCGCAACTGCAGAAATCTAGTGCGCACTGCAGAAATTTAGTAAGTGCACAAGTCTGAAGAGTAGCTGCAGCTGCAGCTACTGCAACTTGTATTTTTGATTTTATGCTTGGACTTTCTCTTGGTTATGGTTTGGAATTTCTTCCTTGTGTGCTAGCTCTAGAGAGAGGTACGCTACATGTATTGGCTATTAGGCCTAGGGTTTGCTTCCAGAATTATTCTCTGTCAAGGTTAAGGTGCTCGGGGATGGATTCAACCTATGGTTAGGTGAAAATATTTATATATTGTCTATGGTTAAACGAGAAAACCTCATTTTATAACAAGTTATCGGCCCACACTATCTTCAGACAATATAACCACTGGAAGATATATTGGGAGGATTTGATCAGTTACATTTGCAGTTGCAGTCAAAGTTTTTGTTGTATCAATGAAACCATAACCCTCTTGTTAAGGCACCTTAAGTGAAGAGATTGACCTAGTTTATAGATAGCCTAGTGTGCCCTAACCTAGCGCACCTCTTGGTACTTTCAGCAAGCTAAGATTTCAAGTTTGATTTTTTGGTCAAAGTCAAAGGTTGACCAAGTCAAAGTAGTCATGAATTACTCTATGAAGTCAGAAAACAAGTTAGAAGGGGCTTCTAACTTTAGAGAATGGAAGACAAGGATTGACCTCATCCTTTCCAAGAATAAAGTGTTGGATATCGTGAAAGGAAATATTGTGGAACCACGGTTTGAAGATGGAAAAGAGAAGGAACCTCAGAACATTGCAGTTATGGAGAAGTTCAAGGACAATGACATCAATGCTATGAGTATCATAGTGGACTCTGTAAAATACCACTTGATACCCTACATCTCTCATCTTGACTCATCTAAGAATATTTACGGTGCCCTGACTAATCTCTTCTCAGTCAGAAACATTGGACAACTAATGAGTCTAAAGAATGAGCTTTGTGACATGAGAATGAATGATTATGAAAGCATAACATCATACTTCGTGAGAATATCTCAGTTAATAGATCAACTACAAGCTATTGAAGAAATCATTTCAAGGAACTAGTAAATATAGTTCTCAACAACCTTTGTAAGACATGGGATGCATTTGCCGCAAGAATGAACACAAGAAAGGAGTATCTCACATTTGAAGAACTTTGGACTTGTTGTGCACAAGAAGAATTAAGGATTAGCACAAAAGAGAAATCCCAAAATAAATATGATGATCAAACCTTCACCACAAAATTCAATAATTTCAGGAATAAGAGGAAGTTTTTCTTAAGGAAACAGATGAAGCATCAATTTCCGAAGAAAGCGAACCCTCAAAGAAGGCCAAGAAGGATAAAACAAACTTCTTCTTCTAAGTCAAGGTAATAATATTCTTCAAAGTTCTTTTACATACCATGTTTACAAAGTTTATGTACATATCTTGCATATATATTTCTTAGAAGATAAGATGTTCAAGTGAAACAATACCTATGGAATAATAACAACATAAGGACTGTTATCACGATGAATACAAGTCAAGAAATACACATGAAAAGATGAAGTACGTTGAAAACCCTTGGTAACAATTCCTATGGAAGCTATTATATAAGTAACAACTTCCAGATAATCTGAAATCATAATCAAAATTGAAAGAAACCTAGAAGAAGTCAAAACAGAAAGAATTCAACAATCAAGAGTAAATTAGAAAAAGACTTATGACTCTTTGCAGAAGGAGATAAGGATGCAGATGGAAGTGTGGACTCTCTTAGATGGAGGGAGTTGATTACAGAATTCCAAAATAAGAGCATGCATTCATGCATGAAGCAAGGATTAGGAAGGAGCTAATACTAAATTATATGATCCATTGAGGATTATGAAGTATCTATCCATGTTCCAATTGAAAGTAGCAGCCATGATAAACAACACGTGTTTAGTTTGACTCTAGAAGAAGTTTTCTTCGAAAAGAAGCCTTAAAGTATCCTTGGTTGTCCATATACATCCATGATTCTATGATTAAAGGAAGAAGTTGGAATATTCATGGCATAGATAGAAGAACCCATGGACCCAAGAGCTAAAGAGAGACATGAGGAAGAACATGAAGATTCCGAGAAAGAAAGAAAAGCAAGAACAACCAGTTATTATACCAAGAATCACAAGACTACCAGTTTGGTTTGAACTCACTAAGAAGAAATCAAGTAGAAGAAATGGAAGTTATGATAAAGAACATTGTATGTAAGAAAATGTGAAAAAGACTTATGAATGGAAGCATTGCAAGATTCAAAGTTTCTTCCAGAAGGAGGGAGAAGACTATGACAACAACTTGTTCCAGTA
>CBVK0105244948.1:0-12134 GCA_900067695.1 Picea abies | reverse complement strand
TCTATTAAAAAAGAGTAATTAGTACAATGGAAAATAACATTTATTCATATGCAAATTTTTTTTTTTTAAAGAATTTAGTTAGAGTGAATATATATGAACTATCTATGCAATAGAAAAATGTTTATGGTAAATTTGCAATTATAGTTTCAACCACATTGAAATTTGTAATTTATAAAAATGCACATGTAATGAACACTATTATAACATAAAGATCTATCAAGCATATTTAACAAACATATATAACATGACCTAACAATATAACAATATACACATCAACAATAACATATAAATTAAGTACATCAACATACACATAAAAAATGCACCATATATATCATGAACAAGTCAAATAATTGTTATAACATATTTGGTCCAACCAATGGGATAATCTGCATATCTACAATAGTAGTGGAGGCCTGTTCTGTAGTAGAAGATGATGGATGGTCAGGAGGAAGTGGTTGGTTGACTCTCTGACCAAAAATAAGCGGTGTAGGAATAGGTCTTGCTTCCTCATCTAAGTGAGGTGAAAGAGGAGGATGAGGAATAGGTCCTACTTGCTCATCTAGGTGAGGTGAAAGAGGAGGAGGAGGAATATGCATTGCCTTCTCATGATCTAGGTGAGGTGAAGGAGGAGGAGGAATATGCATTGCCTGCTCATGATCTGGGTGAGGTGAGGGAGGAGGAGGATGTGGAGAGGGATCACGACCAACCTCATCAATCAATGGGGTACTGGACAAATGAGCCGTATTGAAAGGTCAGTTGTGCCTATCATCGAGAGACCTCCTCGCTGCTAGTAGCCTGGTAGATCCGATGATATGACGTATATGAGGCATCAAATCATGCGACATCTCCCTCGAAATATCCAAGAGCATATGATCTACCTTGATGTATCACATCATCACAATGCAAAATCCCACCACAATTAAAACTACACAGAGTTGGTCGCCCAACTCCAACATGAATCGTATATCTGGCCTACGACGCATGCCATTGGGTATATGCACCTGAGGACCTCGACCCATCGTAGAGTCAAACATCATCTACTCATCGTCATTTTCTGGGGGAGGAGGAACGTCCCCAATGAAAGTGACAATATCTACAAAATATATAGTACAAAACAATAATTACACAGTTTCATTAAACAATTTAATAAAACAAGTTAAAGATAATTTTATTCTAATTAAGTAAGACAATAAAATGAAACTAGATTAATTCAAACAAAAGACTAATATTACCTCCATCATCTGGTGGCTCATATAGTGTGAAGAGGATGTTTATACATCCTTGCCAATTCAAACCCGTGAAAGCACACGACACCATGATGAACATGTGATCCGCCTCATTGCCGAGTAGTCCTAGTGCATCTGGAGAATCCTGGCCGAAAACTCCGGCTGACCCCTGTTGGGCATCATCTCCCCCCACATGTGCATTTGCACATGAGTCCTCGGCCTAGTAGGCTGATGGACAAAAGTCAACCTCGTCTCTGGAAACCTCTCAAAAAATAATCAAAACCACTCTGAGGAAAAAGGGAAGTTCGACCTCTCACGTATCATAGTACGACATCTATCTAGCACTATACAAAAATTCCACAAAAAAATGTTAGACCATCTGATACACCATGGCCTTTATACCAATGAATCAACATAATACAAAAGAGGGAAAATAATATGCTGACCATCACTGGTAAGGTGTGCTATGGTTTCCACTAACAGTGAGAGGCACCTAACCTCCTTTGCACTGAAACAAGCGATCCACAACTGTCCACTAGACACCTCAAAATCAGTTCAGGATAGTACATCAACCCCAATATATCATTGAGAGTACATGAGTTAACTCTCAACTGCAACACCTACTGGGACATATGTGAACTGGGGAATATCCTCCCCTCTCTTGTATAGCCCAATGATAAATTAAATATCCTCCTCAATGGGATGGTACCACTAATCCAGACCCACATAGAAATCCTGTCGATGGACTTCCCATCGACGGATCAGATGCACCAACAAATCGGAGTTCCCCTTAAGGGATGTATCCTCCTCATAGTACTTAAGGAGGCCTACATTCCTCAAGAGAACATGAGTCATTGAAATAATAGGGAGAGGGTACAAATCCCTCTCCCTCTCCCTCGCCTCCCATTTGAGTTGTTGTAGTAATAGGGTGAGGGTACAAATCCCTCTCCCTCTCCCTTTCCTTCCATTCCTGTACAACATTGTATAGGTCCACCCTCTGCTCCTGCTGCTGTTGCTCTCTCTACTCACGTATATTCATGATGAACATATGAAATAAATCAACCTCACCCATACATAAAACATACAAAAAATATACTAAATTAGAAATTTATTTATTAATACAGAAAAATAACTTCCTTAAAAAATAAGTAAATGTCATAACCGGTGCACCTGAAAAGCAATCAAGCACCGCCTGTGGTGCATATATAACTTGTGAGCACAGCCCAGGGTGCGCCAGTGAAAACTAATGCACCACATAAATTTGTTATATTATGTTATGTGGTCCGTTGTATAACCCTACCGCACCGGTGCGGTCAAGTAAACCCATGCCCCAATGTGTTACGGTTATCCTATGCACCACTTAAAATACAAAAAAATTAAAATCCTAATGCACCGTAATTTTTTTTTTTTAAATTACTTAAGGTGGTGTGTATACATTCCTTATATGCCCTGGTGCATTTAAGTAACAAAGATGCATTGCCCCAACAATTTTTTAACATTGACACACTTCCCCACCAGTGCGTTACGACTACCCTACACACCACTTAAAATAAAAACAAATTAAAATTACGACTACCCTACACACCACTTAAAATAAAAACAAATTAAAATCCTAACACATCGTACTTTTTTAAAAAAATTAGTTAAGGTGGTGCGTACACATTCCTTAAATGCATCGGTGCGTTTTGGTAACGACGACGCACTACCCCACCAATTTTTTAAAATTAACGAGTACATAATTTTGAAATTTTTGATGTAATTGTTTCAGGTGGTGCTTTCAATTCGTTCGGCTCGCACCGCTAACGGTGCACACAGAGAATTTACAGGGAACACTGCGACAAAATGCGAATTTTTTAAAATGGTGCATTTGTAAACATGAACACATATATGCACACTCTTACTAACGCACCACGCAAAATAAAATATCTGATTTGTGCGGTGCATCATGCACCTTTACAGACTGATGTGTTAGAGGTATTGAGACGCAAAACCAAATAGATAAATAATTTTACGTGGTGCTTCAATAAACATATGTGTTGATGCATTCCTCTTTACCTATGCACCACCGAGGAATTTAACATTATGTTACGGTGTGCCATTTAAATTTATAGGGGGAACCGACTGTGGTGCAAGACGAACATCTTGAACGCACTGCACAGATATTATTATTATTATTTTTTTTAACAGTGAAAAATTAACTCAATTTTAAATTTTAATTTGCCGAAAACTTAAGTTATAAAGAAACAAAGATCTTACCTGGACATTTTGTCGTCGAGGAGGCATGGTTGGCATGTAGTAAAAAAAACCAAAATTTTGCACCGTTTGGAAAAATTAGAAAGCCATGCACACAACAACAAATAGAAGGAAGGCAAGCAAGGGAAGCACCGACGACAGGGAACTTAACAGAGGAAAAAGTGGCACCGATGCTTTTGAGCTCTACAACAGTGAAAATGGTAAAAATGAATTTTATGGCTGATAATTTTTATTTATTAAACCCTGTTCCACTGTGCTCGATGACTGAATGCACTGGTTCTACAATATTTACGTAGCACATCAGACAGTCTTTTTTACAAATAACTCAAACACGTTGTGCACTATGCGTCTAGTTACTATTGAGCACATCGACGTATATATTGTCCGACGCACTAGTGAGTCCGATGTTGCATAGGGCATCGATTATTTAAAAAAAATAACTTTAACATGATGCTCACTTTGGAGCAATGATGCCCCCCGATGTGTCAGTATAATATAGAGTGCATCGACATATATTTTTTGAAATAATCCTACAATGGTGCGCAAATGTTTTTATTTAATAATGTCACAATGCGCTCTAGTATTAGTGGCACCGACGTGTCTAGTTTTAACAAACACACCAGATGGTATTTTTTTAAAAATAACTCTATCACAGTGCGTCCCAAAAGAGCACATGTGTTGATTGGTGCGTCAATGTACCACGAAGTGGACCGAAGTATATTTTCCTAAATAATCCTACGATGGTGCGTATTTGTTTTATTTAATCTTGTCATGGTGCAATTATTGAAGCAACGCCCCAGTGCGTTGGTGTGTTATAGATGCACCGATGCAGTGTATTTTAAATATACACACCATTATGCTTTAAAAGTTATCGAAAATTTTATTTTCCAGTAATATAGATTAGAATTTTGCTAGACTGAGCATCCTGTACACTCAAGGATTTTGTGATCTCTCAACTATATTATAAACGAGGAATGATTATAGTTTAGGATTTTGAGAGACGGTTATGATCATTGATGACGAGATCAAGGTTATGATCATTGATGACGAGATCATGCAGGTTATGATCATTGATGATGAGATCACATAGTGTATGATCATTGACGGTGAGATCACACAATTTATGATCATTGATGGCGATATCATGTAGGTTCTGATCATTGACGATCATGCAAGCTGGTTATGACCATTGATAATGAGATCACACAAGGTTATAATAATTGACGATCATGATGGTGATATGGGAAGGGTGATACAAACAATAGTAGGTACCCATGGAGCAAGATTCCGATCGTGGACATCATGGTCATAAGAACTCAATTTTTCATCATACTCACACACAATTGTGAAGTAGAAACTAAAATAGATTAGAATTTTGCTAGACAACTTGTTAGTTGGGAGTTCACCAAATACTTGAGTCTACAACTTGCTTAAAATGATTATAGATTAAAATTTTGAGAGACTACCCATACTTTAGACTCAAGTATTTATAGATGAAATTCCTATACTTTAGACTCAAGTGTTTACAACTGAAATGCCTATACTTTAGTCTGAAGTGTTTACAACTGAAATGCCTATACTTTAGACTCAAGTCTTTACAGCTGAAATGAAGACATAAAAATTCACAGAAACGCCCAGGAAACAAATCCCTCTCCCCCTCCCTCACCTCCCAATCCCGTACAACATTGTACAAGTCAACCCTTTGCTCCTTCTTCTCTCTCAGATGACGTCTCTGCATGATTAAGAATATGGATGGTATTTTTTTTTAATTTACCCCCTTCATGGTGCACTAAATAACTAGCTGCACCGGTGCGTCGTTATTTACTTAGCACACTCGAGTATTTTTTCAAAAACCTTACCATGGTGCGCCATTGTTTGGGAGAAACTGTTTGCATTGGTGAAATTTTTTAAGTAGCACACCATTGTATATGAAAATTTTAAAAATAACACTATCACGATGTGCAAGGTTTTAGGGCAACTGTGCGCCCCGATGCGTCATTATTTTTGTAGAACACATGAGTACTTTTTTTTGTTTGAAACAACCCTACTACTCTATGTCAGTTTTGCGGGCACTGGTGTGTCATTTGTATAAAAAAACTGGTGCGTTATATATTTATAAACTTACTGTACAAAAATATTTTCTAAAACCTCTGCCCGCTTGCCTCCACTAGTATCCTCCACTATAAACAAATTTTTGGACTTTTTTAATAGGTGCATTCACAAAAACCTTTGTAAAGGGTATTTTCCTTGTAGTGATACTTGGGAGAGAAGTTCCATCAGATCAACAATGTATATTAAAATTTGAATAAGTTCGATGAGAAATATCCATCGTTCTATCATAGAGGATGAATTAACGACCACGATTTATCATATATCAGAACTGCTTGAAAGACCATTGGAGCCTAGCCTCCGAAATATCACTCTGACCATTGTTGTAAGAAATAGATTTGATTGTTCATCAGAATTTGATCAATGATGATAGTAGGTTATGAATTAATCTTGTTAATGCAAACATAGATTGGCACAAGCATCTCCTGGTAAGAGAGATTCAGTTCGAGTCTGCAAAGTGGAATTCGCCAAGATAGTAAAGGTGTAAATTCTCTGTTATGTGGGTTTGGTGCCATAAGGCTATAATTTTTGGTATTAGAGAGAGGATACCACCAGAGCGTGTTCATGAGAAGAGAATACATCACCCAAGAGAAGAGGCCGAGGTATACCAATTGAAAATGTTGAATTGCAACAAGAGTTGAGACAACTCCGAGCAAGGATGGAAGATATGGAGAATTCCATGAAGAGAGAAACTGATACAAGGGATATGAGTGAAAGTGAAGAGAACTTAATATATTAGGAAGAAGAAGCAAAAGAAACAATAGAAGAAAAGATAATCAAAGTGGTCACAAAGTTCGGTGCCACGCCAAATGTATAAGTACCAATGTATGAAGGTAATCTGAATGTTGAAGAATTGATTGACTGGATTAATGCTCTTGAAAAATATTTTTATTATGAGGATGTAGACGAAGAGAAAAAGGTGAAGTATGCTGTGACAAGCTTGAAAGGGCATGCAACATTATGGTGGGAGGAATTACAAGATAGAAACATAAAAGGGAAAAGAAGATCATGAATTGGGACAAAATGATTGCTAAGTTTAAAAGCAAGTTGTTTCCTAAGGATTATCAACTGAACCTGTTCAACGAGTTGCAAAATATCAAACAAAAGACTATGACTGTAAAATAATATATAGAGGCATTTTATAGATTGACAATTAGAGTTTTTCATGTTGAGGAAGATGTTGAAAAATTTTCCAGATACATTAATGGGTTGAGGTATGACATACAATATGAGATTAGCATTCTGTTCCTGAAGACAATTGAGGATGCCTACCAAGTAGCTTTGAAAGCAGAGAAGAAGTTGGCCAGAAAAATAGCCAAAAAACTAGAGGAAGAGGCCCAGTTAGAGGCAAAGGACAATCCAATCACAGAGGAATATCTCAAACTCCAAGAGATGAAGGAAACAACTCAAGTTCAAGTAATCAACCATCAAAAGGAGGAGAATTTAGAGGCATAATATTTTTCTCCAAAGGCAAAGGTAGAGTAGGTAGAGAAATTAGATTTTACACCTATGGAAAGATAGGCCACATGTCACAGGACTATCTAGAAAAAAAAATTAGCAGGTCAAAGAAGTGCATATGTTGTAGAAGCGAAGGAAGATAATTTGAATGCAGTCACAAAAGAATAAGTTCTTGGGGTAGGAGAGTCATTGTTGCTAAAAAGAGTTCTGATCAAATCAGAGAAGGAAGATAAGGAATTAACTCAGAGGAAAATTCTTTTTAGAACTGTATGCAAGTCAAGAGGTAAGTGTTGCAAATTTTTTATAGATAGTGGTAGCACGGATAATTTGGTTTCCATAGATATGGTAGAGAAGTTGGGATTGAAGAGAACTATGCATCCCACTCCCTACAAAGTGTCATGGTTGAAAAAATGACATAGGATTTTGGTGAATGAGCAGTGTAATGTGGAAATTCAAATTGGTAGCTACAAGGATGAGGTATTATGTGACATAATTCCCATGGATGTCAGCGATATTTTGCTGGGAAGGCCATGGAAGTACGACATAAAATCCATTCATGATGGTAGGAAGAACACATATTCTCTTGAGAAAGATGGAAACAAACATGTATTGTTTCCTTTGCAGGATGAAGGAATCATAGAAGAAGCTGGTCCCAATGTATTTATGATGAGTGGAAAGAAAATACTCCAAGAGGTCAAGAAAGAGGAGGTATATTTTGCATTAATTGGAAAACCTAAGGTAATACTTGCAAGTTCAAATTTGGATGATTTGTTTGAAGAAGTTAAGGCTATGTTAGATGAATTTGATGATATTATAGTTGATGATTTACCAAATGCATTACCACCTATAAGGAGTATCAACCATCATATTGATTTAACTCTAGAAGCAAGTTTTCCTAACAAAGCAACATATAGAATGACACCACAGGAAAATAAAGAGATACAGAAGCAGGTGCAAGAGATTTTGGATAAAGGACCGATAAAGGAGAGTTTGAGTCCATGTGTTATTCCAACAATACTCAGCCCAAAGAAATATGGAGGATGGCGTATGTGCACTGATTCAAGGGAAATCAACTAGATCACAATAAAGTATATATTTCCATTTCCTAAAATTGATTATTTGTTAGCATGTTTGAGTGGTGCTAAGTATTTTTCAAAAAATGATTTAAAAAGTGGCTATCATCAAATAAGGATTAGAGAAGGGGATGAATGGAAGACTACTTTCAAAACTAATAGTGGATTGTATGAATGGTTGGTGATGCCTTTTGGGCTAACAAATTCTCCAAGTACTTTCATGAGATTAATGAATGAAGTTTTGAAATAATTAATTGGAAAATTTGTGATAGGTTATTTAGATGATATCTTGATCTACAGTCAAACAAGAGAAGAAAAAAATGAGACATCTTAAGATGGTTTTGAGTAATTTACAGAAGAATAAATTGTTAATCAATTTGAAGAAATGTAGTTTTATGAAGGATGAGATGATATATTTAGGATTTGTGATATCTAAAGATGGTTTAAAGATCTAGACCCATACAAAATGAAAGCAATAGTGGATTGGCCTAGTCCAAGGAATGCGCTTGAAGTAAGGAGTTTCCATGGTTTAACAAGTTTTTATAGAAAGTTTATAAGAAGTTTGAGTTAGTTATGTAATCCAATTGTGGAAACAATCAAGGAAAACAAGAAACCATTTAAATGGACAGAAACAACTGATAGGAGTTTCAAATTGTTGAATAAGAAGATCACCGAGAAGCCTGTTTTAACTTTACCTGACTTTAGTAAGTTTTTCCAAGTTGATATTGATGCCAGTGGAACTGTGATAGGAGATGTCTTAAGTCAAGAAAAGAGATCAATTATATATTTTAGTGAAAATTTGAATGAGGCTAAACAAAAATATTCTTCTTATGATAAGGAATTTTATGCAATTGCCCAAACACTGAGGAAATGGAAACATTATCTCATGCCCAAAGAATTTGTTCTATACACTGATAATCATGCATTACAATTCATAAGTAGTCAACCAAAAGTAAATTAGAGACATGCTAAGTGGGTTGACATCCTGCATAATTTCACATTTGTAATTAAGCATACAAGTGGTAACGCAAATAAATTTGTTGTGCATTGAGTAGGATTGATTTAATTTTGCAAGAATTTCAAGTCAACACTTTAGGATTTGATGGACTGAAAGACATGTATTAAGAAGATGCAAATTTTAGAGATGCTTATGTAGCCTTTGAAAATCCAGTTGCCAATAATATAAGCTAATGGTTGAGCTACATGATACAAGACAGATTGTTGTTCTAGGATAGTAAATTGTGTATACCTAGATGTTCCATGAGGGAAAATCTAATCAAGAAAAAGCATAGTGGAGGGCTCTCAGGACATTTTGGACATGAAAATAATTTTTCTCAGGTTAATGATTTTTATTTTTGGCTTGGTATGCAGACTGATGTAAAAAGGTTTGTGGAGAGATGAAAAATTTGTCAGCATGCTAAATGGAGAAGTCAGAATGCAAGTTTGTATCAGCCACTACCTATCCCAAAAAGGTCATGGGATTAGATGAGTATGGAATTTGTTTTAGGATTCCTAAGGACACAAAGAGGTAATGAATCTATTTATGTTGTGGTTGATAGATTATCTAAAATGACACATTTTATTACTTGTACAAAGATTAGCGATGCAACAAATATTTCAAATTTGTTATTTAAAGAGGTAGTAAGCCTGCATGGTTTTCCTAACAATTTTGTTTATGATAGAGACACCAGGTTTGTGGGACATTTATGGAGAAATTTATGGAAGAAACTTGGTACTAATATTAGTTTTAGCTCAACATATCACCCACATATTGATGGAAAAATAGAAGTGGTGAAAACAAGTCTGGGAAATATTTTGAGAAGTCTTGTAAGCGAGAATCCCAAGCAGTGAGACAAAGTGTTTTCTCAAGATAAGATTGCATATAATGATTCACCTAACCAAAGCATAGGAATGATTCCACTTCATATCTTATATGGAATGCACCCAAGATGTGTATTTGAGTTGAGGAATTTGGGAAAACAGAAAATGAGAAGTGTTGTTTGTGAGGACTTTGTAGTGAACTTGTAGGAGCTACATGAAAGAGTCAAGCAAAAATTGCAGGGAAAAAACAACAAGTATAAACAAAGGGAAGAAATGAGAAGAAGACCAATGGATTTTCAGGTTGGTGAATTAGTAATAGCATACTTGAGAAAAGAGATATTTCCTATAGGGATTTATAAAAAATTAAAGATTAAGAAAATTGGGCCATGTAAAATTTTAAGAAAATTTTCTTCTAATGCTTATGAAATTGAACTTCCAAGAGATATTGGAATTTCTCTAGTCTTTAATGTTGCATATTTGTATCCCTTCAAAGGGACAAGGTATGTTTCAAAAGATGAACCTGCAAGTGATGAATATCATACCATTGGATGGAAAGAACAATTGCCTAAGACAATCCAAAAGGAGATTGAAGCAGTATTGGATAAGAAAGTGGTAAAAAGGACCAGAGGTAAATAATACTTCCAGTATTTGGTTAAGTGGAAGAATCAACCAATGGAAGATGCTACTTGGATGACAACAACAAAAATTTCTAAGTATGGCACAAGTATTAAACATCTCATAAACAATTCTTTTCTTCCTTGGGAGTTTTATGTAGGAGCATCTGCCCAATAATTTTCGAGATTGACCTAATGGGTCACAAACATTTACCAAGGGAGTTGGTTCCCTAATCTTTTATTTAAATGTAATATCTAGATATTTCTAGAATATATCGTAGTAGATATATTCTATAGAATAGTTTAGATTGTTATTGGTTTGTTACTGGAATTTAGGAATATAATTCTATATTTGGAATTGGTTTGGATAACTTAAGGTTTTTTTAGTTTGTGAGCTAACTAAGAGCTCAAGAAAAATGTATTGAATATATTTGTAATATATAGAAGAGAGTGCGTGTGAAAGTGTGTGGGAGAGTGTGAGTTTTGCAGAGGTTCAAGAGATCACGAAGGAACATAGCATCAATGCATAATTTTATTCCTTCAATTACCTTCAATAAAATATCTATGTGTTGAAATTCTTGGTTCTCCGTATATTTGTCGAATTTTGTGTATGCATTGTGTGGACAGAGAGACAGGAGATTGTGTTTACAAGGACTGATTAGAATTCAGAGTCCAACTGTGCAAAATTTACGATTTTCATAAGTCCATAAAACGACAGTTGTGATTAGACCTAGGAGAGAAGCTCCATTAGATCAATGGTGGAGATTAAAAGTTGAATAAGGCCGATGATAAATATCCATTTTTCATCATAGAGGGGGAATTAGTGTCCATGATATATCATAGATAGAAACCTCTTGAAAGACCATCATAGCCTAGCCTCCGAAATATCGCTCCAACCATTGTTGTAAGAAATAGATCTGACCGTTCATCAAAATTTGATCAACGGTGATCGCAGGTTCTGATAAATTAAGCATGTTAATGAAAACAAAGATTAGCATGAGAATCTGCTGGTAAGACAGATTCGATCTGAAGTTGTGAAGTGGAATTTTCCAATAGAGTAAAGGTGTAAATTATCTGTTTCGTGGGTTTGGTTCCGTAAAGCTATCACAAGTTCAACATTTCAAGCATGCCTTCTTCTTTCTCTTTCAAACTTGGATTTTTGAATAATTTTTTTGAAGGTTTCAATTATTCCATCTGCATTCTCCTTTGGCATATTTAATGAAACAAAAAACATATAGTTATATATCTATAACTAATAAAATAGAAACAAATTAACCTACAAACGAATAATATGAATGTACTAAATCAACATGTACCT
Organism: Picea abies; assembly: GCA_900067695.1. Lineage (NCBI taxonomy): Eukaryota > Viridiplantae > Streptophyta > Pinopsida > Pinales > Pinaceae > Picea > Picea abies. The sequence continues at coordinate 262 of CBVK0105244948.1, read as the reverse complement.
TTTCAATGTTTCAATGTTGCTATAGAGCTTGAATCTGGATAGTTGAGTCTAACATCATCCCAACTCTCTTCATTCGACATCCTAACCATTTCCTCTTGTATTCTCATATACACCTTATAACTAAATTGAAAAAATAAATAATGTTATAACGATATATATAATAAAAGACTTAAAACATTGATATGTTAAACTGAAAAAAAATAATTTTCCAATCCCAACATAAATAAAAATAACTCAACAAACTTACTTTTTAAATTCATCA
>CBVK0105244931.1:0-15926 GCA_900067695.1 Picea abies | reverse complement strand
TGATGTTGGTACATATTGATAAGTCATAGTTGATGAGTATTTGACACATGATTGGTACATACTTGGTACATGGTTGGATGCACTTTTTTATGGTACAGGTTGATTATAGGTTGTTTGGTACAGGTTGGTGCATGGTTGATGCACTTGTTTATGGTATAGGTTGATTACAGGTTGAGGTACATATTGATGCATGGTTGATGAATGGTTCAGGTTCATTGGTACAGGTTTATAATGGTATATCTCATAGTGATAATGTGACTTCCTTATCTTCTTCATTGTTTTTTACATCCATACTAGTTAAATGGCATAATACATTTAAGTGAAAAAAAAAATTTGTACCTTCTTTCATGCGTAGACTGTACATTTACCTCTTCAAGCATGTTTGATTAGTCAAGGATTTCATCATATAAAGGATCTCCATTCTACTCCATAATCATGTCATTGTTTCCTCAAATAATATGAAAAGAACATCATCTGCTAGAAACAAAAAAATGGCACTGGGAGCTCTTGCATACATATCTTATCAATCCTTATCTGTCATACCTCCTAGTATCTTTTTATTTCTTTCCAACACCTTATGCATGCCTTGTTGCACACACATATCGCACATCTTGAACTTCCATAACTCAAAGTTATTTTTCACATTAATTTTCTCCACCTCAAATTTAGCATTTGAGACATTTCCCATTGGAATAATCACAAAAAAATTTAACACATGTAAATTTAATTGTTTGACTAGTCAATTGTCAAACATATATGGAATATTTATATAAAGGAAAATAGATTTGTAAAGTCTACACCCCACCTAAAAATTTTAATTTAATTTGTCTATCTGTGTGTGAATATATTTACCGCCACTAAATCGGTAACCATAATCCATGACCTCCACTAGGGTTTTACTTCAATCACATCTATGACCTCCTCTTCATGACTCACAAACTAGGGAGTCCTAACAACCCACAAATTGGTTTTCTTTCTTTATGTGTTACAAGGGAAAAGCTTTCTATGGCCAAGGGTAAACCACAACAGACATATGTGATTGCAGAAATCAAGTCAATTCCAACATATGCTATATAGACTAATGTGAAATACAAGAAAGAGGTCTACCTTGATCCAACGTTTTATGATGTTCCACCACTGAGCACTTTGACCCAAATATTTATACCTGCAAGAAGTTCTCAAAAAATAAGAGAAGCAAGTATATAGTGATGATATAAAATGAGTTAGCACATCAGATAGCATAAAACATTAATAGACATTACAAACATGCCCATGGATAATAATCATATATTTGCAAGATACTAATAGGACGGGAAAGGAGTATTTCTATTAATCATTGATCAGCAGAAGCGTCAACATTGCAGACTTTCATGTCGGAATGGTTCGAAACCAAGAAACCAAGTTCCTTCCAACTGGGTCTCCACCACTTCAATCCTCCACTAAAGGGAATCTCATGTGAAAGAGGCAAAAAGGTCCTTTCAACAATAAGGGAAGAGCTTGGAGGTTGAACACTATGTTCAAACTTGAGGGACAAAGGGATGCAAACTCAATATGAAGTAATTTCTCCAGAGTAACTTTGTTCTCAAAGTTGAATTCTTTATCCTCTTTTCCATAGTTCAAAATTGTGCTCTTATAGACTCTAAAATGCAACTAAAGGGCCGAGTCAAAATGTTTCCAGTATATGGAAGGCCAAGGATCATAGATCTTCTGTCGTGACATGGAAACCCGACCTCATTTTGTATTTTCTGGCACAAATCCCTATATATGCGAGCTATAATGGAGCAGAAAGTGTATACGCATCTTGTATAACTTATAGGGATCATATGTGTGGAAAAATTTATATTTTTAGCTCTGGATTCATCAAAAAGTGATGAAAATTCTACATAGGGAAATGGAAAAAGGCCCACTGTGCAAGATAGCAATAGTGAGGCAAATCTTTCTATAACATTGTGTATGAGCAACTTACCTTTTTCATTGATATCAAAAACTCAGCTCATGACCTTCACTACTCAACTCGATAATGACCCCAACAATTTATGTTGATTAAGGTTGGTTGTCATTGATGTCAACCCTTGAATAAATCCTTGTAGCACAAAGGTTTGGGTAATGGACCCAAGTTTGTTTGATGTAAAGATGAATCGTTATTTTCTTTTCATGGTTGATAATAAGTAGAAATGGATGAACTCCAATGTTTTCCCCTTATGGTGAGCACCCTCACAGGAAGACGCTTTGCGGATTGAGTTATCCTAGAAGTATGGTTAGAGAACCCATGCTTATTTGTGGAATAATGAGATGAAGGTCAGTGAATTTGTCAGGGAAACTATCCTAGATGTATATTGCTTGTCATGCCATTCTGGTGGTTTGTGGAACGTCACATAAATCCTCATGGTTAGAGAGTTATGGCCATGAGAAGTTGGAGAACTGAGGTTTGGGTAATGGACCCAAGTTTGTTTGATGGATAATGGTATGATTTTTGATATATTTTCAGGTAATACTATTCTATATGGATAGTACATTTCATTCCATTTCTAGTGGTATGTGGAACGTCACATAACTCCTCACAGTTTGAGAGTTATGGCCTTACGAAGTGGAGGACGCTTTGATGTCATCTAGAAGCCCCAAAAGGTTAAAGTAGTCAAAGTGGTTTAAGATATTTTAGAAGGTAAATAATAAAGTGAAGTGATGTGTACTATAATTCAAAGTGAATACAAAATAAATTATTTAAATAATAAATTTAAAGGATAAATTAGAAGTGGGTTAACCCTAAAATAAGGAAAGTGGGCAAAGTGACCTAGAAGATGTTTTTAAGGAAGCTACTTAGAGAGTATAAATAAGAGGCAAGGCTCTCTCATTTTAAGACACACTTGAGGATATTTAATACCTATAGGTTTCTGAGGTAACCAAAGGGTATATTAGCCAAATTTCTGAGGGAAGGTGAAGAAAAGAAGGCTAGAGTTCAAGGTAGGATAAATTCTTTTGATGATGCTTTCTAAGGTATGTTATTTACAGGTCATCTCACCATTTTTGCAATAAATTATTTTCTAGAATGATTCAGAAAGTGAAATTTATATCCCATTGAGGAAACACATCCAAGTATCTCTGGTAAAAAATTCATCTTTTGGGTTGTTGTATTTTTTGAGTTACACTCCGTGGAAAATAGGGTTTGTAGCTAGTCATGAAACTAGTCTAAAATAGGTGTTTCGGGTAAAAACGTCATAACTTCTTCATAGAAGATCCAAATTAAGTAAGAATTTTTTTTTTGTTTAGAGTACTATCTTTAGTATGTTGTATAGTAGTTTCATATCAATTCAACAAATATTTCGTGCGGGGCACGCTCTACAAGGGCACTCTCTAGAATAAGCCATAATTCAGCAAGGTATGCCAATTTTTCTATAACTCCTTTTATGAGAGGTTCCAAGTAGTGACACCTGGAGGAATTGCATAAAAAGCAACAAAGAACATTGTGTATCAGTTTCATAGCTTTATTCAATATAGGTGCAATTTTTTCTACCTCGGGAAATGTGACACCTACCCCCTAGGTGCAATATAGGTGCAATAGCTTTAGTGATAGTGTGATAGATATATCCCCCTTTGTCATCAAATGAAGATGAAATCAGTGACAGTGAGACAAGAAGAGTTCTATTCATGGCAGTAAAAGATTCTGACAAAGAAGACATTGAAGAAGAATATGAAGAAGCCAAAGAAGGATATGAAGAATTCAAACACGAAATTGAAGAGGAAGAAGTTGACTATCGAGAAGAATTAATGTGTTCCATAGAAGTTATCAGAAAAGAAACAAAGAAAAACAACAAACTATAAGCAGAACTAGACAAGAAAAAGGACACTCGAGAACTAGAACAAATGATCACAAAATTGAACGTTCAAATAGAAGGAGATAAAAGAATTAAAGAAGCACTCAAAGAACAACTAGAAGAAAAGGACAAGATCATTGGAAACTTGGAAGCAGAGATTGTCACACTAAGAAAGGATATTCAAAAGAAAAATATGTAGAATAGCTGAAAAGTTCTGGATGACATTATCAGCAGTCAAAAATCTCATCTTGACAAATCTGGACTTGGATACAATCAGACACAAAAGGGATCAAGCTCCAAAAAAATAGAGAAAGAAACAAATCCAAAAAGCTATGCAGAAACAATCAAAGGGGATAGGAAGATATACAAGGAAGATTACAAAGCCACTCCTCCACCGAGAAGATTCATATTTCAGAATAAAAAATAGACCGACAGGCCTCAAGAAGAAGAAGGATTCAAAAGAGCACCCCCTTTCAGAAGATGTTCAACTCCCAGGTATAAAACTATTATTTTTAGTTTATGTTATGCATGTAATAATTTTGGACATAAAGTTGTAAATTGCAGAGCTAACAATAGGAACAATAACAACCTTGAGAGTCATACACAAAGGGGCTATTCAAGGAGACCTAGTGGAACATAAAGAAGAAGTTACAATAGGTTTGAATCCTTGAGCACTGAAGTGGAATGTTACAAATGTAACAATTTTGGACACATGGCCAAAGATTGCAGAATGATAGTCCCTCCTAAAGAATCTGAATAGAATAACAATAGTCACAGACAAGAACCTTAGAAAATGACATGGATAAGGAAAAAAGATTAGTATAGAAATGAATAATGCACAGTTTCTCTACAAGATAAGCAGAAGAAACATTGTTGGTATGTTGATAGTGGGTGTTCAAAACACATGACAGGTGATATAGGCAAATTTCTTACATTGTGAAAGGAAAGAAATGGATCAGTCTCCTTTGGAAATGATAATTCAGCCAAAATCATTGGAGAAGGCATAGTCCGAATTGGGAACAAGAATGAAAAGGCACAAAATGTTCTACTGTTATAAGATATGAAACATAATCTTCTAAGTGTGAGTGAAATGTGTGACCAAGGTCATAAAGTTACTTTCGATTCACAAAAGTGTGAGATAAGAAGATAAGGTTCAGGGAAATTGGTCAGTATAGCTGCAAGAACTTCAAACAACATATATGTGTTAAGTGAAATTGGAAATGAAAAGTTTTTTCTAGGAAAGGAAGATGGATTTTGGCTACATGTCACAGAAGAATGGGTCACATGCACTTTGATAACCTTATCAAAGTTAGCAAAAGAGAAGCAGTCAGAGAAATGCCCCAGATCATGAAACCACCCAACACTTTATGCAAGCATTGTCAACAAGGAAAGCAAACAAGGTCCAGGTTCAAATAAAAGGAATATTCAACAATAAGACCACTGGAAATTGTGCATACTAATCTAGTTAGACCAACTACAACAAAGGGATTAAAAGGTGAGAGATACTTTATTTTATTCGTTGATGAGTATACAATAATGACTGGAGTTTTCTTTCTCAAGAACAAGTTAGAAGCTTCTGAAAACTTCAAGATCTACAGGGAAATGGTTGAAAATGAGATGGATTCAAGAATCAAATGCTTGAGATATGATAATGGAGGAGAGTTAATTTCCAAGGAATTTATGGACTACTGTAGCAATCATGGAATAAAAGGGCAATTCTCCTTTACTAGGACACCTCAATAGAATGGAGTTGTTGAAAGAAAGAACAGGACAATACAGGAAATGGCTCGAACAATGATAATGGATTCCAAATTGATAGATATATTTTGGACACAGGAAGTGCATACAATAGTTCACATTCAAAACAAATTAATGCTCAGAAACAACACTAATAAAACTCCCTACGAGCTATGGAAAGGAAGACCAACAAATGTGAAGCACTTCAGATTTTTTGGAAGAAAATGCTACATCAAAAGAGAAGATGGAAGAATAGGAAAGTTTGAATCTTTTGTGGAAAAATGAATACTTGTTGGTTACTCAAGTACAAGGAAAGCATACAAGTGTTATAATCTAAGATTAAACAAAGTTGTGGAAAGCATCAACGTAACAATTGATGAAACAGGCAGACCAGAATCAAAGAAAGAAGAAAAAAAATCAATGGAACAACTTTTCGAAGAAGAAGATGAAAAAGAAGTGGAAGAGGAAGATGAAGAGAACCTGACAGAAGAAGAAGAGCAAGTTCAGCAAGTGTCTCCAAAGACACCCAGTAAACAAGTACAGAAGAATCATCCTTCTGATCAAATTATCGGGAACAAAGATGCAGGAGTTGAGACTAGAAGAAAAATTCGTTCACCAGAACAAACACACCTGGCACTCTTATCTACAATTGAACCAATTTTTTTGAAGAAGCCATCAAGGATGAATTTTGGAATAAGGCCATGGATGAAGAATTGGATCAAATAGAGAAAAATGACACCTGGAAATTGGTTCCAAGACCAAAGAATAAGAATGTGATCGGCACAAAATGGGTTTTTATGAATAAATTGAATGAAGATGGACAGGTTACAAGGAACAAATCTAGATTGGTATGTAAAGGATATGCACAGATTGAAGGAATCGACTTTTAAGAGACATTTTCCCCAGTTGCCAGAATGGAAGAAATCCATTTTCTTTTAGCTTATGCATGTTCCAAAAATGTTAAAGTATATCAGATGGACGTAAAATCATCTTTTCTGAATGGGGAACTTGAAGAAGAAGTCTACATTGAACAACCAAAAGGAGTTCAGTTGTTAGAGAACACAGATTACATGTGTAAATTAAAGAAGGCCCTGTATGTTCTAAAACAAGTTCCTACAACATGGTACTTTAGACTGGATAAGTGTCTGTAGTAGGAAGGGTTTAGAAAAGGAAGTGAAGACAACAACCTCTACATCAAGATAAGTCAAGGTAATATTTTATTAATTGAAGTTTATGTTGATGATATTATTTTTGGTAGTGATAATGACAGGTTAAGCCAGAAATTTGCAAAAGATATGAAAAATGAATTTGAAATAACATTGCTTGGAGAACTACACTTATTTCTGAGACTTCAAATATGTCAAAGCAATGAAGGAATTTTTATTTCCCAAACCAAGTATATCGGAGAAATGCTAAAGAGGTTTAGAATGGAAGATTGCAAACTAGTTATCACTCCCATCCAAACCAGTTGCAAGTTGAGCAAAGATGATGATTCGAAGTCTACAGAATAGAGGTAATATAGGTCAATGATTGGTAGCCTACTATATGTGACATCATCCAAACCATATGTAATGCAGGCAGTTGGACAAGTGGCATGATTTCAAGCAACACCAAAAGAATCACATGTATTAGAAGTGAAGAGGATTTTCAGATATCTTAATGGAACATAAGAGTTTGGATTATGCTATCTAAAAGGAAAGGATATATCACGTATTGCTTATATAGATGCAGATTGGGCAGGTTGTATTGATGACTGACAAAGCACCAGTGGAGCAACATTCGACTTGGGTGAGTTTTTAGTATCATGGCTAAGAAAGAAACAATCATCGATATCTTTATCTACAACCGAGGTAGATTATATTGCAACAACATCATGTTGTACACATGTTCTTTGGATGAAACAAAATCTGATAGATATGCAAGTTGAGTATGATCAGCCCATTCCAATCTATTGTGATAATACAAGTGCCATCAGTATCTCAAAAAACCCAGTGATGCACTCCAATATGAAGAACATTCCAATCAAGTATCATTTTCTATGGGAGCAGGTTGCAGAAAATAATATTAGAGATGAGTATCTGGGAACAAAAGAAAAAGTGTCAGATATCTTTACAAAACCACTTCAATGGGAAGCCTTTGAATATCTTCGCCAAAGACTTGGAGTTATTTCTACTCCAAAACGAATTATTTTTGAATGTTTTTTAAATGATTATTTTATATGTCTTAGATTTACACGAGGAAGCACGATAAGAGGACAATTTAGTCAGGGTAAGCATCCTCAAAAGGAAAGATACCTTTTCCATTGATTACAAAGGGGGAGATATTTATTAGATGTAGAGGATAGAGGCATGGTTCCAGGGGGAGCAGATTTATCAGATGCAGAGGATAGAGGCATGGTTCTAGGGGGAGCATACTTATCATATGCAGAGGATAGATGCATGGTTCTAGGGGGAGCATGAGTGATATGATTTCAGTATTGCATCAAAGTGTTTCCATCAATGCCAAAGGGGGATATTGTTGATTAAGGTTGGTTTTCATTTATGTCAACCCTTGAAGGAGGCCCCATAGCACAAAGGTTTGGGTAATGGACCCAAGATTTTTTTATGTAAAGATGACTCATTATTGTTTTGTCATGGTTGATAAAAAGTAAATTTGGATCAAATCCAAAGTGGTCCCCTTATGGTGAAATCCCTCATGGGAAGACGCTTTGTAGAATGAGAGAACCCATTCTTAATTGTGGAATAATGAGATGAAGGGAAGTGAATTTTTCTGTGAAACTATCCTAGATGGATAGTTCTTATCATGCCATTTCTGGTGGTATGTAGAATGCCACATAACTCCTCACGGTTAGAGAGTTATGACCATATGAAGTTGGAGAACCCCTCATGAGTCTTATAGAAGCCCCCAAGGGTCAAAGTGCTTTGAAAAATAATTTATTTTAAATGAAGAAGCCCTACAATAAGGAAAGTATAATTCTACATGAAGATATAAATAAGAGGCAAAGCTCATTCATTAAGAACACACTTGTACATATTGTATATCTATTTTCTTGTGTAAAGCTTCTTGTAAATAGTTGTGGATACATATAAAATGGCGAACATCTAAGGTAGCACAAAGGGTTGACGATGAAATTCTTTGATTCACAGAAAACCCCATTTTCTGAGGCGTACACGAACTATCTATGTATAGGGTGCATACATACACAGGTTGTCTGTGTATAGGGTCAGTACGTATGTGGGTTGGTTGTGTATAGGGTGAGTACATGTTGATAAATCCATGAAACTTGAGAATATGAAGGTGTAGAGGTTCTAGATTCTGAGATCAAGCTCCCAAGAAGGTCTAGAGTGCTCAGATACATTAGATCTATCTATTGGTTCAAAAGGTATGTCTTATTTCTATGAATAGTTGTATTTTGATATATGCATGAGGAATGGCAATGGAGATTTGAGGATTCTCCCTAGAGAGACTAGTGGCTACATGGGATCTTTTGTATAAGTTAGATCTACATAAATACAATGCTGGTATATTTATCATTGATACTTCTTGCTGAGGCACATCTTGTATTTCTTGGCATATTGCTAAGGAATGACAATGGAGATTTGAGGATTCTCCCTAGAGAGACTACTGGGTACATGGGATCTTTTGTATAAGTTAGATCTACATAAATATAGTGTTGGTATATTTATCATTGATACTTCTTGTTGAGGCACATCTTGTATTTCTTGACATATTGCTAAGATTTTTTATGGTACATGGTTGAGATCTTGTATTTATTGATGTATTGAGAAGTTGAATATTAGAAAGGGGTTCATGTCTAATATCATGTGAGGGATACTATACTTGTTCATGATTACACATACCTACATGGCACGTGACTAGAGAGAGCCATACTTGCCTTGAGTATAGGTTATGTATGAGGATGCATGCACAGGGTACAATTATAGTCTGGATACAGTGACATGTTACATATCTATGTGAAAGAAGTTACAGAGTTTTAAAAGTTTTCAAGTGAAATGAAACCCTAATTTAAGAAGGCATACATGGGCTACATAAAAGATAGTGTGCGTACATACGTGGGCTGCATCACTACAGGTAGCGTATATGCTGTAATTTTGTAGATACATGTTCAGTTTAGGTACAGATTGATTACATGATAGTTGTACAGATTGGATACAGGTTAGTGGTACAGGTTGATACAGTTGTATGGCAGTATATCTCACAATGACAAGTTGATAGTGGTTCCATCATTCTACCTATACTTCAAGGTGACTGGACGGGGAAAGGACAAGTGGTTGTAGCCACCTTCTGGTTGTAGCCAAAGAACATAGGGGGTTATAGCCTCCTTCTGGTTATAGCTAGAGAATTGGGGAGTTGGAGCTTCCCTTAGGTTGTAGCCTCAGAAACTAGGGGGTTGGAGCCTCCTTCCAGTTTTAGATGGAAAACAAAGGAAGTTGGTGCTTCCAATGAATGTAATTCTTCAAGACATATAAGAAAAAACATTCCGTGGTTTTTTCTCAATTTGGGTTTCCACATAAAAAATTGGCGTACTGTGTATGTGTGTGATGTTGGACACACCTACTACATTTAGAGGGGTGAGTGAATGAGTGTGGGTCTATTTTTCCCAAATCTTCCCTCTTGCACAAAAATTCTTAGTTAACATTCAACATTTATTCATTACTGTTTGTTGTCATTTATAACCAAATATATGTGAAAATATATCAGCAACATATATCATCCATATATCATCAACAAGTCATCACCACAAGGAACACAAAGAACACAAGATGTATGTACAATTTTTCTTTTTATTATGGATAACAATCTGGGGGTTTATCAGCAACAACTGAATAGAGTACAATTCTACGAGAGCACCAGCTCTATTATGCAAGACTCATCTTACACCCTCAGAACCAACTGAGACGAGGCAACAATCCTCAACAAATATCAATATGTCAATAGGTACGCAACCTGTCAGTAGTGTAGCCCATGTGTATATGCGCTCTGGCTCACTACAGCCAGCGTATACACGGGGCCAGTGTATGCAACAACCTGCGTATACCTTCTAAGTTGTTAGGGTTTGTCCTTCAAGAACAACTCACATTCTCTACAATCAATATATCATTCTCTTCTGTCTTTGATTTTCCAATCTGACCACCAGCCAATTACAACACATCCAAGTTCTCTAATAGCTTGCTCATGCTCTAGAACAAATCAACATGAATGCTATGTCAATCATGTATAAACAACTAGTATACCATAGCAATCATGTCATCACTGAATCAAAAGAGTACTGCTCACTCCATCAACCAAATCAACCAAGCTGAATCACAACATAGAAGCCATACCAAGAATTCCCTAAGCGTTCACAACACATCAAACAATAGTATCCATCAAGACAATAATGTAACCATACCAATGTCGCAGTGATAGATTTGAGGCCATAGAATGAAAATATGGAACCTGCCTCATCATCCAATAGATTGGCACCAACTCAAACACAAGTCTTCACCATTCTATCTACTATACATTCTCTGTCCTCATATAGCTCGTGTGTGTATGCGCCCTGGCCCATTACAGCCTACGTATGCCTCAAAAACTAGGGTTTCTGAAGCTCCGAGACTTTTTCCGTCAAGATCTCCAACATTGCCAAAAATTTGATGCATTCATGAGATCCTCCTCATGCAATATTTCTCAAAATAGATATTCAATCATCCTCAAGATATCCATGCCAAAACGTTCTCTCACAAGAAGCTCTCCATCAATACTCCAAAAAATATTCTCACAAGAATCTCTCCATTGATCCACAAAAAGGATGATCTGCAAGAAACCATAGATATCTTATTTATACTTTCATCCTCTTGGTCACTTAGCCCATGTTTAGGTCACTTAACCCATTTCTAGGTCACTTAACCTATTTTCCTTATTTTAGGGTCAACCATTTTCCATAAATAGAAATTTCTCCAAAACTTTAACATTTAAATAATCTTTCTTGATTTTGTCACTTTTCTTTATTATTTAAATAATCCATCTTGACTTTGTCACTTGAATTTATCATTTAAATAATTATTTCTTCTTTTAGGGCACTTTGACTTCTTTGACCATTTGGGGCTTCAAGCCAACACATGGGGGTCCTTCAACTTCGTAGGGCCATAACTCTCGAACCGTGAGGATTTATGTGACATTCCACATACAACCAAAAATTTCATGACAAGTACTATCCATATAGGATAGTTTCATCAACAATTTCATTGATATTCATGTCATTATTCCATATACAAGCATGGGTCCTCCAACCATTCTTCTAGGATAACTCAATCCTCAAAGTGTCTTCCCATGAGGGCTTTCACCATAAGGGGACCACTTTGGAGTTCATCGATTTGTGCACCTTATCAATCATGATAAGAATATAATGATTCATCTATGCATCAACTATGCATCATGTATCAATGACAAATCATTGATCCATCTTCATCATATCAATTACAACTCATTGATCCATCTTCATCGATTGGTTTCCACTTGACATATGTCATTCTCATCAAGTAAAATACATATACATTACATCAATCATCAATCAATCACTTGACATCAATCAATGACATCAATCAATCAATCAAAGCATTGGCATCAATGACAACATGATACAACAATATCCCCCTTTGGCATTGATGGCAATACCAACATTGATGTCAACAACAATTACCAATTATTGATGTCAAATATGTAGACAAGGCATGCTCTACATCAACATTCATCAATCATAACAATATGACTATATCTCTTTATTAGTAAACATCAATCATATCAACAATAGTCAATGTGACTATATATCACAATCAATAATCACATCAATGTGACTATCTCTCCCCCTTTGACATAAATGGCAAAGGGCCATTCTCCTCTTGGGGCTGCTCCCCCTGTCTTGTTTCCACTGAATAATATCTCCCCTTTTGAACAAGGGATATCACTCTGATGTAATGTTGAAGATACATTGAACATACTCTGCATGTGACCATCACTCCTTTTGGAATTATCCCTCTTTTCTCTTTCTTCAAATATATGGCTCTTTTCTAGGTATGCATCTGATAAATATCTCCTAGAATCATGGGAAGAAGAATGAATCCCCCTATGGGTATGTCTCCCCCTATCTTCTCTGCAAGATCAACAATATGCTACCCTATAATGATCCTTTTACCTATTCATGCATCAAAATCATGCCATACCAACCATCATGAAACAAAAGATATGTCAAAGATAGAGAATCATGAGTAAAATATCAACATGCTAACATGTGCATCCACCAATATGTAAACAATGTGCATCCACCAATATGCCAACCATGTGTATCTACCAATATGCCAACCAGGTGCATCCACCAATATGTCAACTATGTGCATCTACCAATATGCCAACCATGTGTCATATCACTCATGATATGTCTCCATCATGAACCAAGTACCATAACCATGTATCAAACAAATACCAATATTTTGTGCTAATCAAGTAATACCAATAGCATAGTATCATCAAGCATATGCCATATATGAGTGTACCAAAAAATTTACACCACCATGCACCAATACCACAAAATGATGAATCCTATACATGTATGTCAAATCCTCCATAAAACATGTGCCAATCAACCTGCTAGTAGGTACTTCTCCCAATGTACTAGAAGTGTACCAATCATGCATCAACTATCAATGATGTACAACATGATCATCTCATCAACTCACCAACTACATGTCTCAATATGTAGTCCATCCATATGCCAAATGTATGCACCATGATATACAACATATGCTTCTAATAACACATCATAAGATATATTAATGAAACTTCAAAAAGTACCAGCCATGTACCCCAACATTTTACATAGTCACCTTACATGTGCTAACATAGAACCATGAAAACCTATAGAAAATAGTGTCAGAACCTGCAATAAACAATGTCAGACCCTGCAATATAGAGTTATACCATCACATAAAGCTACAATCCATGTGCATTGCCTTTCTCCCAAGGATTTTCACATATACGTGGCCTGTTGCACATACAACTCACGTATGTACACAACCCATACAAGGTCAGCCTGTGTATGCACATGAATGATACCACTATCACCCATGTATACCTCAGTAGATGACTTACTTGAGCTTCCTTTTAGTCTTTCATTCTGTTATGGCTTCTTTGTCTTCTTCACCCACTTTTGTAGGTGTCCCTGCTCCTCAGAACTTCAGTTCTGAGCATCCATATTTTCAAATATTTCTCCCTTTCTTACCTCATTCCTTCTTCTATCCATTCTATGTGAATTCCTCATCATGTACTTTCTTCTTGTGTTCCAACACTCCTGGGATTTGTGGCCAAATCCACTATAGCTGTAGCATCTCATGGTGTTACAGTGAACAACAATATGTCCTACTTGATCACATCTCCAACACCTCATATAGAATCTTCCATTATATCTCCTTTGCATAAGATCTACATTTAAAATATTTCTGACCATATCCATTACATGAATAACAATGCCCATGAAAAATAATTTCATACCTTTTCTTTGGTGTCCCAAAAGTAGCTTCTTGATGTATTTCTTGCTTTGTTCTTTTGAGATTTTCTTTTCCTTGTGTAGATGGTTGTTTTTCAACATTGTCTTCCTTCTTTGATGGACTTACCTCATGCTTCTTTGAGGTGCTTGCTCCGACATGTGTATCTTCTCCTTTGTATCCAAGACCTAATTTATCACATGGTGATCTTTGACTTTCCAATATCTCATCCAAGATTCTTGAGCTATTCAAGAATTTGTTTGACTTCTCTACCTTCTTTCTAAGGTCAACAATTTCATCTTCTAACTTACAGCATGACTCTTCTTTTTCATGAATTTTATTCTTCAAAATTTCTTCTACCCTTTTGGTTTCTTCAATTAGGATCTTGAGATGGACAATAGTTTCAAAACTTTTGCTAATCTCATCCTCTACCTTCATATCTTATTTTTCATTCTTTAGTCTTGGGAACTCTTCTTTCTTTTCTTCTAATTTAGTCTTAGAAATCTCTTCTTTTTCTTTGAGCATTCCCTTTAACTTCAATATGTACCTTTGAATCCTCCCAAGAAACTTCTTAGTGTTATCCGAAAGATAGTTATAGTGTGCATAAAAATGATCACTTATATATCTATATAAACCCTCTTCAATTCCCTTTTGAAGATCTAATAGATTTTCTTCTATTCTTTCCATGGGATAACTATCATCAAACTTTACACAAACTATTTCTAGATCATCTTCTTCACTTGAGAAAAATTCAACATCATCACATTTTGAGTCATTTCAATCAAGAGTCTTTGGAAATTCTTTACCTTCAATATCTTCCTTCTTGCCAACACCATCACATGATTCTTTGCCTTCATTTGAAATGTCTTCAAGGTCTTCCTTTGTGCTATCATCACTTGATTCTTTATCTTCACTTGAAATGTTTTCAAGATTACATTTGGAAAAAATAAAATCAAGGGTTTTTGGAGATTCTTTACCTTTGATAATCTTGATGGAGTGGTCTTCAACATGTTCTTTCTCCTTCTTTCTTTGATATGTCTCTTCTAGCTTTAGCCATAGATCCTTGGCATAAGTGCATTGTCCCATGATCTCTTTGATAGGGCTTGAGGGTCCACTAAGAATGGTATTGAGAGCCAATGCATCATTCTTCTTTCATTCCCTTTGAGCTACAAACTTTGACTTGTTCTTCAATGGAACTGATCCACCAATGGTTTCCTTCCAAATGGCTTCTCCCATTGTCTTCAAATGTAATCTCATCTCTATTCTCCAACTAGAATAGTTTTCCTCATCAAGGATTGGAACTTCATCATCCATTTGTGTGTCTATGGATCTCCTTCAATATTGTTAAGGCTTGTAGTGAAGGCCCAACTCTGAAACAAATTGTTGGACACACCTACCACACTTAGAGGGGTGGTTCAATGACTGTGAGGTTATTTTTCCCAAATATTCCCTCTTGCACAAAACTTCTTAGTTAACATTCAAAATTTATTCATTACCCTTTGTTGTCATTTATAACTATTTAGAGGTGAACATATATCAACAACATATATCAGCAATATATCATCAACAAGTCATCACCACAAGGAACACAAAGAACACAAGATATATGTACAATTTTTATTTTTATTATGGACAACGATCCGGGGGTTTATCAACAACAACTTAATAGAGTACAACTATACAAGAGCATCAACTCTATTATGAAAGACTTAGCTGAAACCCTCAGCACCAAATTAGATGAGGCAACAATCCTCAACATATATCAATCTTGTTACAGGTATGAACTAACTGAGAGGGGGGGGTGAATCAGTTAGTGTAGATTATTAACCATTTCTCT
>CBVK0105244926.1:0-15367 GCA_900067695.1 Picea abies | reverse complement strand
AGTTTGATGGTTTATTTGCTACAAGTATTATTGCTGTGTATTTATTTGAAGTACATATTTAACCATTTAAAAGAACATTTCCTCATACATAAGCATTTACAAAAAGATACATGAACTTAACACATAAGTTTATCTTGCATATTTATACACATGAAGCAAGGTCCTGTAAAGTTTATTTTTTTGAAATAGAGGGTGCTTGCATAGCATAACAAGTCAGCCTTCTATTTTTAGATCAGGAGTGAAGTGGAGAAAACACCTCGATGTGGAGGGGATTGAGGGTGGAGAGGATGCAAGAGCAAGAAGAGGATTGCATGCACAAGGTGCACATAGACTATAAGAATGTTGAACAAAGAAGAAATGGAAGTTGTTGTTGGGTGTGATTGAGGTGTGAAGAAGGAGGCAGAGCACAGCAACAAAAATGTACAGAAGGGGAATGGTGCAATAAAGAGACGTGGCGTAGAGAGCATAAAAGGAAAAAGAACAGAAAGCGCAAGGAGTGTGCAAAAGACACTGATGCAGATAGAGCAGTGCAATGTAGCAGAACAATGATGAGACTGGTAAGCCATTGAAGAACTTTATATCACTGTAATTATTCATAATAGCAAAGATTTACATTTCAGGGTGGTAGGGATGTGCTAGGGAGGCCTATTGTCCTCAAAGATTCAAGTGGGTGCTTGAACAAAGGGAGTTGTAGCTTCCATCTAGTTGTAGCCATAGAAACCAAGGTGGCAGGGTGGTGCAAGGGAGAACTGTTGTTCTCTGTTATACAGGTTGGTGCTTGTGTGACTGGAAGTTGGTGCTTCCATCCAGTTGGTGCTGGAACACTTAGGGAGTTGGTGCTTCCTTCTAGTGGGTGCTAGAGAAACTAGGGAGTTGGTGCTTCCTTCTAGTAGGTGCTAGAGAAAATAGAGAGTTGGTGCTCTCATCAAGTTGCAGCTTGCAAAACAGAGGTTGTAGCCTCACAATGAGTTGGAGCTCATATATATGATAATGTATAGAATGTAAAGATTGCTTATCATACCAAGAAGAAGAGGTTTTTACCCTTTATGGGTTTCCTCAGGAAATATCTGTCTCTGCATATTTCATATGTGTGACTGATGTCGAATGTTCTATTGCTTACCTCCCTGCATTATTGTGATTGTCATTAAGTGCTCTGCAAAGAGTTTAAAACAAGCATAATTTTTTAAGCACAGTAACAACCAATTCACCCCCTCCCCGCTCTCAGTTGTCCAACATGTAAATCTATAATATACCTTTTGTATATGATCATATACCCGCAAAACTTCCTTAAATTTAACAACAAGAGAATAGCATTTTCATCAAACTTTTCTTTAGTTTCACATGACTAGTTTTGGATTAGTCAAAAATCCTAACTTGAAATAATCATAACTATGTACCTATAATGAATAAAGATATGAAAATAGTACACAATGTTCTTCAGTGTTTCTTCTAAAATTCCTCCAAGTGTCACTACTTGGAACCTATCGGAAAAGGAGTTTTATAGAAAAAATGGCATACCTTGTTGAATTCTGGCTTATTCTAGAGAGCGAACTTGTAGAGTGTGCCCCGCACAGAATATTTTTTGTATGGAACTAAAAATTTTACACGGAATACTACAAAATATATTATAACAAACACATTTTGTCTTACTGAATTTGGATTTGTTATGAATAATTTATGAGGTTTTTACCCGAAACACCTGTTTTAGACTAGTTTCAAGACTAGCCACAAACCCTATTTTCCACGGAGTCTAACTCCAAAAATACAACGACCCACAAACTGAAATTCATACCACAACTACTTGGATATGTTTTTGCAATGTAATATCAATTTCATGGTCTGAATCATTCTAAAAAAAACGTTATTGTGAAAATGGTGAGATGACCTGTAAATAACATACCTTAGAAAGCATCATAATTTTTTTTTATCCTCCCTTGAATTTCGACCTTCCTTACTTCAAATTCTCTGTGAAATTTGGCTTAGATATCCTTTGGTTACGTCAATCACCTATAGATATTCAATATTCTCAAGTTTGATTAAAATTAGAGAGACTTGCCTCTTATTTATACTTTCATGTAACTTCCTCAAGGGGTTACCTTTTAACCATCTTAACCCACTTTCCTTATTTTAGGGTTAACCAACTTCTAACCACTTGTCCAATTAGTAATTTATCCATTAAATTTATTATTTAAATAATTTATTTTGTATCCACTTTGACTTATATTACACTCATCACTTCACTTTACCTCAAGGGGTTACCTTCTAACCATCTTAAACCACTTTCCTTATTTTAGGGCTAACCCACTTGTAACCACTTGTCAACTTAGTAATTTCTCCATTAAATTTATTATTTAAATAATTTATTTTGTATTCAATTTGAATTATAGTACACTCATCACTTCACTTTATTATTTACCTTCTAAAATCTCTTAAACCACTTTGACTACTTTGACCTTTTGGGGCTTATAGATGACTCATGAGGGTTCTCCAACTTCACATGGCCATAACTCTCTAACCGTGAGGAGTTATGTGATGTTCCAGATACCATTGGAAATGGCATGACATGTAATATCCATATAGAATAGTATTACCTAGAAATATATCAAAACTCATACCATTATCCATCAAACAAACTTGGGTCCATTACCCAAACCTAGGTTCTCCAACTTCACATGGCCATAACTCTCTAACCATGAGGATTTATGCGACGTTCCACATACCACCGAAAATGTCATGATATGTACTACCCATATAGAATATTATTACCTTAAAATATATGAAAAATCATACCATTATATATCAAACAAACTTGGGTCCATTACCCAAACCTTTGTGGTACCAGAATTCGCTACTATAATTTCTCCAAGGGTTGACATCAATCACTAAGGGATGACATCAATTTAAAATATCACTCTCCAATGGCTGACATCAATGACAACCGACAATCCATACCAACTTTCCATCAACCTAAAACAACTATCTGACAATCTCCTCCTTTGGCATTGATGGCAACACATAGTCAAGATACCATTCATGCTTATACTCATCAATGTTTCTATCTATCCCCCTTTGACATCAATGGAAAAGGGTATCTCCCTTTGGGGCTGCTCCGTCTGACTGAACTCTCCTTGGGGATTCTCCCCCTGTCTACATACCTTTGATTTTTCTTTGTTTTTATAAGCCTATGATTACTCTCTCTCCCTTCATATGAATTCATATCGCTCATTCTTTCCTTGTGACAATCACTCCCCTTGGAAACATGCCTCTATGCTCTCTCTCCAAGCATTTACCTTTGCATCTGATAAATCTCTCCCCCTTTGTCCTATTTATGGTGCTTCCTTGTGTACATCTAAGACATATAAGATACGGATTCAAAAGCATTCATTTTGGAGTAGAAATTACTCCTAGTATCTGGAGAAGAAACTCAAGGGCTTCCCATGGAAGCGTTTTTGTAAATATGTATGCCACTTGTTCTTTTGTTACCACATATTTAATTGTGATGTTCTTATTTGCAACCTGTTCCCATAGAAAGTGATACTTGATTTGAATGTGCTTTGTCTTGGAGTGCATCACCGGGTTCTTTGAGATACCGATGACGCTTGTATTATCACAATAGATTGAAATGGGCTCATCATACTCAACCTGTATATCTTTCAAAGTTTGTTTCATTCATAGAACCTGTGTAAAACATGTTGCTTTTGCAATATACTCTACCTCAGTTGTAGATAAGGATATTGATGATTTTTCTTTCTTAGCCAAGATAATAAACACTTACCCAAGTAGAATGCTGCTCCACTGGTGCTTCATTGGTCATCATTGTAACTTTCCCAATCTGCATCTATGTAGGTAGTAAGTGATATATCCTTTTTTTATCACTGAAATTTCATTCGTAAATGGTTACAAGAATCCATCATCTTCAAACAACAATGAGTTCACCCATGAACCAAAATTACCAAAAAAGCATTTCCAAAAGGTCCAAAACTATAAAATCAGTTATAAAATCAAGATGCACTATGATTACATAGGGCATGCATGCACATGCACCATCAATAAACGTAAGAAAAGTGCACATGCGCACGATGTGCAACTGTGGATGCTAAAAGCCGTGCACACCTGAGAACGATGCATTTATGATGTTGGTCGGCCTCCCACCCACTTCTGGTTGAGCTTCCAAGTTGATTTGACATCCAAATCTCTGCTGGATCTGGCTGGGTGGCTCGTCAAATACCTAAAGGTGCCCTAAACAACCCCTTTTCACACTAAAATCCGGTTCCACAATACCTCAAAGTGGTGCTATAAAACAAGGTCATGGGTGCACTACATTTTCAAGGAATTCATTTGCAAGGTTATGCTACTACTATTCTCTTGGGGAAACCTCTTTTCTTATCAAGAGAATACTAGCACCATTCCATTTGGGTAATCCACATCACCTTTTGAGTGGGTTAGCTTGGGATTCTTTTACCATTTCTTTCAAGCTTCCAAGTTGTAAGAAGAGCTCAATCTTGGGGGTCCAAGAGCCCTCCCTTAGAGGAAGAAAGGACCCAAAGTCCCCTTTCTCTTTGGTGTTTTATTTTCACTAATACAATCCTTTCCATTGGTGACATGAGTCTTGTTTGTTTCTTATTCTTATGTCCTTATGCACAATAGTTTAGTTGTTTTTTCCTTTCCTAGTTTAATTCTTAGCTTATTATTTTATGTTTATTCTTCGAAACCTTTCCTTTACTACTGTCTTTCTTAGCTAACCCAACTAGGCTTGTAAGCACCTCTGTTTTGCTCATTTAGGTGACAAAAGGGGCACAACACCTTTCCTTTTGGATACCATAATCCAAAATCTTTTGTTCCTTTGAGATCTCTGAAAATCCTCTTCACTGATAATACATGTGATTTTTTTAGTGCTGCTTGAAATCGTGCCACATGTCTAACTCCCTGCATTACATTTGGTCTAGATATTGTCACATATATTAAGCTACCAATGATTGTCCTGTATTTCCTCTGGTCTGTATACTTTGAATAATCATCTTTGCTCAACTTGCAACTAGTTTGCATAGGAGTGGTAACTGGTTTGCAATCTTCCATTCCAAACCTCTTTAACATTTATCTGATATACTTAGTTTGAGAAATAAAAATTCCTTGGTTTCTTTGACATATCTAAAGACCCAAAAAGAAGGATAGTTCTCCATGTAATGACATTTCAAATTCATTCTGCATATCCTTTTCAAATTTCTGTCTTAACCTGTCATTAGTACTTACAAAAAAATATCATCAACATAAATTTCAATTAATAAAATATTACCTTGATTTACCTTGATGTATAGGTTGTTGTCTACGCTTCCTTTCAATAGTTCATAGGGAGTTTTGTAATTGTTGTTTCTGAGCATCACTCTGTTTTGAATGTGAACTGATGTATGCACTACATATGTCAAAAAAACATCTGTCAATTTGGAATCCATTAGCATTGTTTGAGCCATTTCCTATGTAATTATCATCCATTATGATAATGTTCCTTCGTCTCTAAACTAATCTATGAATCCATGTTCTCTTCTACTATCATATATCTGTCCAAACCTGCTAAGTGTTCTTACAAATCCATCTCTGTCCATACTTTCCAAGACTTTACTTGCACAACTGTCCATAATGTTGACCCATTTATCACTATACTATCATGAATTCTTGATTAATCTATCAAACTGTACTTCTTCTAACTGACTACTCTGAATATGTCTTCTCAAACTATGCAAGCTACTCAAAGGATGGTTCTTTGGTCTGTCATAGCTATCACATAGAATCCCACTCTCTAGAATTCATATTAATTGGGAGTCTCTAAGACGGATGGCTCAGAAAAATTCCTTCTCTGATGTGTATTCATCATCATCTTCATTGATAGATTCATCATCATCATCATTGATAGATTCATCATCATCTTCATTGGTAGATTCATTATCTCTTTGAGCTCTGACTTATTTCTTTCTATCTGTGGATTCATATTTCACCACAATTCCTAAAAGTACAATCTCTTGAACCCATTCCTTATTTACCTATCCTTCCTTTCTTTCAGTTATTTTCCAAATATTTTTGTATCTTACATCTTTCTTTTTCTTTGTATATTTTTCTTCATCTTGTTTTATTGCCAATCTTGTGATCTATGGTACCTGGTATTTGTTCACTTGTTCTTCCTATTTTACTATCCATTCTTTCTTATATCTGATATTAGTTTTCTATTTCATGGAAGTATCGGTCACGCTTCTACAATCACTAGCTATGTGTCCATAGTTATGACATTTGTAACACTCAATGTTACATGCGACCACATAGGCACTTCTTCCTTGAACATTTATTTTATAATCCCCGCAATATGCAACCTTATGTCCAAAATTAGTACAATAAAAATAATGAGCATAAAATAAATTTGCATACCTATGAGTGAATGATCTTGTTTGTGGTGTAGTCCTTCTAAATTTTTTCCTTGACTGATCATGATCATGATTGAATCTTTTTTTTAGCTTGAACATGGATGGTCTTCTTGAATATTTATCTTCAATATTTTTCTTAGATTCTGGTTGACCATGATTCCTTCCTTTGAGTGCTTCTGCATAACTCTTTTTATTTTCTTCATTCTTCTTTTCTAGCAACCTAGAGTGCTTATCTTCATTCTCTATAACTAATGTGGATGTTTCTGTCTATTCAATGTTCTTGTTGAGCTTGACGATTTTACTTCTCAATGTGACAACTTCTTCTTTAAGCTTCTCAACCTCTTCTTCTTTCTTCATTATCTGAGACTTCATGACTTCTTTTGTTCTTTTCAATTAATCAAGCTGAATTTTTAATGTGATTATTTCTTCTTGAAGTCCTTTATCTTCTTGACAAAAACCTTCTTCAAGTTGGTTTAGATCGTTAGGTCTTTCCTTAATATGATCTCTCAATATATTCTCTCTCATTTCTGCTTCTTCCTTATGTGCTGCTATGTTGGTTTCCAAACACTACTTTTGATATTCAAGATTTTCTTCGATCTTTCTGGCTTCTTCTAGATGAATTCTTAAGTTCTCAATGACCTATTGGGCTTCTTCAAAAATGTGAACACTTTCCTTTTGTTTCATCAATTATTTCTTGAGTGAATTTTTTTCTTCTCTTAGTTCATCTAAAGAACTAATCAATTCTTCTTTGTAATCAACTTCCACTTCTTCATAATATTCCTCTTTTGAATTTGTCTGACATGATTAGCATCTTTCTTCTTTTTCTATACCAACATATTCTTTGGCATTTTCTGATTCTTTTATGGGTGAAGAATATACATTATGTAACTTATCCCAAATTTCTTTGGCCGATGAACATTTACCAATCTTTTCTCTTACCGGATTAGGTAATCCTTCCCAAATGAAATCCATTGCTATTTTGTTATTCTTCTTCAATTGCTTCTTGGCTATAGTCTTTGCCCTTTTTGAACTATCATATCATATAACAACTGATAGACAAATATAATGTCGCCTTGCCTTTAAAAATTCTTTCGTCCGTATGCTCCACATCTCATACTTTAAACCATTCTAATCATTAAACATTGGTACTCCATTCTCATAATAATCCATGATCTCCTTCCAGTGGTTAAACTGTTTCCTGAAGAAACCGATTCCAATACCAATTGTTGGATTACTGGGAGGTGGGGTGAATCAGTAATAGAGAAATTTAATCCATTTTAAGCATATAATGCAAGTGTTATATCAGAGTATCATTATCATTCAATAATTACAGAGTAAATAAATAATGAACAAATGAGCAATCATACACATACACAATACACCAATGTTTTTACGTGGAAACCCAAAGAGGGAGAAAACCACATAATTCTTTTTCTTATATGTCTTGAAGAATTACATTCATTAGAAGAACCAACTTCCTTTGTTTCCCAGCTACAATTGGAAGGAGGCTCCAACCCCCTAGTTTATTAGGATACAACCTAAGGGAAGCTCCAACTCCCCAATTCTCTGTCTACAACTAGAAGGAGGATACAACCCCTTATGTTCTCTGACTACAACCGAAAGGTGGCTAGAACCACCAGTCTTTTCCCCATCCAACCGCCCTGATGTATAAGTAGAATGATGGAACCACTATCACACTATCACTATGAGATATACTGCTATAAACATGTACCAATCAATCTGCACCAAACAACCTGTACCAATAACCTGAGCCATGCATCAACCATGCATCAACCTGTACCTCAACCTATAATCAACCTATACAATAAACAAGTGCATCAACCATGCACCAACCTGTACCAACCAACCTGTAATAAACCTGTACCATAAACAAGTGCATCAACCATGCACCGACCTCTACCTCAACCATGCACCAAACCTTTACAAATAACATGTCACAACAACCTGTCCAAACAACCTATCAAAAAAACCTGTCTCATCAATATTATCAACCAAATTAGATCTACTCACCAATATCAATCACCAAGACAACTCTCAAAGATGTGCATCAACCAAGCATAAAACAACAACTCATAATCATCACCAAGATCAATATGTACATCTAATTATATACCAATACAAGTATGCTACATAATCCATAAACCATGTGTCAACAATACTACTAACAAGCACCTCCAACCATGTACCAAGTATGTACTAATCATGTATGAACTACTCATCAACTATGACTTATCAAGATGTACCAACATCATCAACTATACACCTGATGTATCTGCCAACTCATCAACTACTTGTCTCAACCATGTACCCAACATGTACGTCAGACAAAATCCCTCATCAATTTAATCATCCAAAGATGATTGTAATGTTGGCATGTTTTATAGGCAGTGTATTCTTGTCATTGATGGAAAGTACAACAATGACGATGGCTTAAGTATAGGAAGAATGCGCTAAGCAGGCACCAGAATTATTTTGGGAAGATGCAGTAGAGCAAGCTCGATAAGATTAGAAGAGATAGTGTAGACTATGCGTGTTGTTCATTGATGGAAAATATCACGAACAACATCACAGGGATAATGGCATGGCAATGGAAAGTTCAACAAGTGATCATTGGATCCCATTTAGAAGCAAAAATTCCAGGAGTCAAGGAAGAAACTCATGAAAAGAATGATGAAATTGCAAAATGCGAAACCATGACATTTTGGGGTTTCAGATACTAGGAGTTGGAGGTGTCAAGAACACTCACGACAATAATGCCAAAATCGAAAAATGCGAAACCATGACTTAATTTGAGTCAAGGAAGAAACTCACGGTAGGAAATTGCGATATGCAAAATCATGAAAAGATCTGGACCGTCGAATCATCAAGATTGTGGACCGTTGATCTGACTCCATTTTAGAGTTTTGGATACTGGGAGTTGGAGGATTCAAGAGTCGAGACTCTTCATCACAAGAGTCCCAAAGTTGTGAAATGTGAAACGCCGAAATCCTGAAACATGCACATCAACAAAGACTCCATTTTAGAGTTTCGCAGACTAGGAAATCAAAGATCAAAGGCACTTTAACCTTTGAAGTAGAGAACCCCAAAATCCTGAAATAGACATGATGAAGGCCTGTGAAGTTTCAAAATCAGGATAATATCTAGACTGTTAGGTCCATAGGACACATGGTGAAAGATCATCATTTCGATGACTGGAAAGTCAAAGGAACGGGGTTCCCTAACCTCTCGAACTCACAATATGTGAAATCGGGAAATAATCCTAGTCGTTGGATCAAGGACAAATCTGGGCCATCAGATTCAGGAGGTGAATGTTGCAAACCATGTCAGCAAGGACAGGTGGTGGCCTACATCAGAAAGGACACATGGTGAAATCATATAAGGACAAGTGTCAATTTGATTTGGCATTTTAGGAATCTAGAAATCACAATTCTAAGTGACATGTGGCAGACACACGGATCATGACACATCATCGAGTGACGTCATTCGAGGAATTTAGTTTCGGGAGTTTTAGCATCAAGTCTTCCCCAAAGTCTCAAAAGATGAAGTTTCGGGGTGGAGGATAACCATCCGATCACCATGGATCATGAACCATTGATCTAAAGAGAGAAGTGCTCAAATGATTAGTGAGTGGTCATAGGCTGTGGTTACATTGTTGAGAGTTGGAGGAAGGCGCTAACAACTAAAATCCATTTCAGAGGTCACGACTTGGAGAGTCGAGATGCCTCACAACAGGAATTCATGACATGTGAAATTGCGAAATGCCTAAATGTGAAAAACACCTTTTAGTGTAGGTTTCAGATACCGGGAGTTGGTGTGTCGAAACACTTCACCACGGAAATGCCGAAATGCCAAAATGTCGAAATGTGAAATGGCGAAATCAACGCGAGACCCTGTGCTTATAATCCAACAGTGTTGGATACTTGGAAATCTGATCGAAGGGCTACTGTTTCTCTTCACAGTTAATTGATCAGTTATGATTTAGTTAGCAGAACTAAATCATGACTCTTGGATGGCTGGCGATTCAGTTGCTAATGCATTTTCTTAGAGGTTCACAGTGTAACTGCTAGAAAAAACTGATGGTTTCTTCCAGAGGACTTGGAGATACTTCAAGGTGATCGGCAGAGAAGATGAAGAGTCTCAAGGTATCTTCCAGTGGCATGACGACTATTCATAGAGGCTATTGACATATGTAAGACTGTTGGAGCCTTGAACTACAATAGAGGGAATGAGCTCAACTGTGACAAAGAAGACAAAGAGTCTTGACTGCTAGAGAGGCTAAGGAATCTCAGCATAACACCCAGTGATGATGGATGCATGGGTTTAACCACCAGAGAAGATGAAGAGTTGTAATGATGATCAGGCAGAGCACTCAACATGGGGAGGGCATGCAGAAGCATTGTGAATAGAGGATGCAGAAGATGCACAGAGAGAATAAAAATGCAGAACAGGGAAGAGATTGGGTGTTGTTGAGAGTGATTCATGTGTGTAGAAGGAGGAAGAGTGCAGTAGCTGAAATGCATAGAAGAGGAATGGTGCATAGAAGGGACATGGCACATAGAGCATGAAAGGTAGAAGAACATAAAGTGTAATGAAGGGGTGTAGGAAGAATATGATGCAGATAGAGCAGAGCAGTGTAGCAGAATAGTGATGAGACTAGTAAGCCATTGATAAATATTGTATCACTGTGATAAATTTATATATAGCAAACTTTATATTTCAGGGTGGTCAAGAGGTGCTAGGGAGGACTATTGTCCTTATAGGTTCAAGTGGGTGCTTGAACACAGGGAGTTGTATCTTCCATCTGGTTGCAACTAGAGAAACTAGGGTGGCAGGGTGGTGTAAGGGAGAACTGTTGTTCTCTGTTTTATAGGTTGGTGCCTGTGTGACTGGAAGTTTTGTGCTTCCATCCAGTTGGTGCTGGAACACTTAGGGAGTTGTTTCTTCCTTCTAGTGGATGCTAGAGAAACTAGGGATTTGGTGCTTCCTTCTAGTGGGTGCTAGAGAAACTAGGGAGTTGGTACTTCCTTCTAGTGGGTGCTAGAGAAACCAGGGAGTTGGTGCTTCCTTCTAGTGGGTTCTAGAGAAACTAGGGAGTTGGTGCTTCCTTCTAGTAGGTGCTAGAGAAAACATAGAGTTGGTGCTCTCATCAAGTTGTAGCTTGAAAAACAGAGGTTCTATCCTCACAATGAGTTGGAGCTCATATGTATGATAATGTATAGAATGTAAAGATTACTTATCATACCAAGAAGAAGAGTTTTTTACCATTTATGGGTTTCCTCAGGAAATATATGTCTCTGTATATTTCATATGTGTGACTAATGTCGAATGTTCTATTGCTTACCTCCCTGCATTATTGTGATTTTTATTAAGTTCTTTGCAAATAGTTTAAAATAAGCATAATTGTTTAAGAACGATAACAATTGATTCACCCCCCCCTCTCAATTGTCCAACAATTGGTATCCCAGCAGTTTCCTTTTATCTAAAGGTAGATCTGTAAGCTTAAACATGACAATTCATGAAGGGACTTCAGCCACTAAGCCTCCTCTATTTGATGGAACAAATTTTTCCTTCTGGAAGGTCGGAATGAGAACATACCTAATGGCCTTAGGTGTTGATGTTTGGGATGTAGTAGAGACTGGATACATAAAGCCTGTTGTGTTAGCTTCCAAGGATGATAATATAGAATTTAGCTTTAATGCTAAGGAAATGAATGCTATCTTGAATGGACTTGCAGAAGTCGAGTTTGTAAAGGTGATGCATCTTCAAACTGCCAAAGAAATGTGGGATAAACTTATTAGCAAATATGAAGGAAATGAAAAAGTAAAAGAAGCCAAACTTCAAACATTTAGTTTGAAGTTTGAACAACTAAAGATGAATGAAGTTGAAACAGTTAGCAAGTATTTTCTAATATTTGAAGAACTTGTGAATTCCATGAAGGGTCTTGGTGAGAAGATTGAAGAACCAATTTTAGTTCAGAAGATTTTAAGATCTTTCCTTTATAAATTTAATCCAAAAGTCTCTGCAATAGAAGAACTAAATGATCTTAAAACTCTGCCCATTGATCAACTCCTTGAAACTTTAACTATATATGAAATGAGAATCAACAAAGATAAATCCATTACTAGAGAAGAATCTTTTAAAGAAGACAAGGATACTGATTCAGATTTAGATGATATTGAGGCAAAATTTGTGAGAAAGTTAAAGAAAGGATCAGGAAAATATCAAGGCAAGCTTCCCCTCAAATGTTTTAATTGTGCTAAGATAGGTCACTTTGCAAATAAGTGTCCACACAAGAAGAAGGACCAAAACTCTAAAGGTGAAGAGAAGTACAAATCCAAAAGATTTGATAAAAAGAAAAGTTTATGTGTAAACAATGATGACTCCTCAGAAGACACCGATAGTGACTCTTCCTGTGAAGATAAGGTAAATGAATTCATGTTTATGGCCAAAGATGATTATGATAATAAAAAAACAAGAAGTAATGATAATGATGAAGATGTTGTGGTTGACTTGAAAACAGAGCTGATCAGCGCTTTGGAAGAGA
Organism: Picea abies; assembly: GCA_900067695.1. Taxonomy (NCBI): domain Eukaryota; kingdom Viridiplantae; phylum Streptophyta; class Pinopsida; order Pinales; family Pinaceae; genus Picea; species Picea abies. The sequence continues at coordinate 2,392 of CBVK0105244926.1, read as the reverse complement.
TTGACAGACTCAGACTTAAGAAGAGAAAGCAAAAAAATTTGCTGATACAGTTCAAGAAAGGCACTAAAAAACCCGATGAAGAATTTTCCCTGCTAAAAGTGGAATTAGAAGAGACAAAGAAAATAGAGGACATTCTAAAACAACAGTTATTAGAAAAGAAGGAAAGATTTGAAGCCCTAGAAGATGAAGTAGTGAAAACAAGGAAAGAGTTGGAGAAGTTTCAAGCCTTGTATCATCATAATCTGTCAAGTATCAAAGCCTCATAAGGATTAGCCACCATTTTGAATCAACAAAGGAATCCAAATATGAAAACTGATTTGGGTTATGAAGAGGGATCAAGTAGTGGTCAACCAAGAAACAAAGAACCCATCAAGTCTGTCAAATCTACAACCAATGACAACAACAAACCTACATAAACAAAGGAAGACAATCAGCTGCCTAGGAGGAGTAAAGAAAAAGGTGCCAGGACTGAATCTGTAGAACAAAGAAATAATGCACTCCCTTCTCAAGGAAATCATCAGCATGGAAGAAATCGACTTGCTCAAAGAATACAACCATTTTCCAGGTACCAAGGATTTTTCTATGGATATTGTTTTTTCTATTCTAACTTTGGTCACAAAGTTGTAAACTGTTCTTTAAAATTTAGATATGATCAAGCAAGACATTCAAGGTATATATATTTTCCACAACAACGAATGAGACACCCAAGTAAAAAACCTCCACAGATTGCAAATCACTTGATGGCTAGGAAAAGGACACAGGTTAAGCATAACAATCGTTTTGACTCTTTAATCAATGAACCAGAATGCTGCATCTGTCATAACTATGAACATAAAGCTGTTGATTGTTGCTTAAAGAACTATAAATCAGATTTGAATTCCTCTGTTGAAAATGTCAAGGTTTGGAAAAATAAAGAAAGTGATAAGTGTGGAATAGTGTTGTCGTCTCAAAGACAAAAGAACCCCTGGAGTATAGATAGTAGATGTTCCAAGCACATGACTGGAGAAAAGGATAGGCTTCTTCTTATAAGAAAAATCAAAACAGGAAATGTGATCCTTGAAAATGATGAACCAAGTAAAAACAAGGATAAAGGGATGGTGAGTTTAAGTAATGGAAAAGGATATTCTCAAGATGATCTTCCTATAGATGGGATGAAACATAATTTTCTCAGTGTAAGTCAAATGTGTTATAGAGTATGTAAAGAGGTGGTCCTTTCCAAAGACTGTAAGATAAAGTCTATAAAATCAAGACAAGTGGTGGCTAAAAGCATAAGGACAAACAACAATGTTGATGTTGAATCCTCCCCTGCAAGTAAAGAAGAAGATTCAAATACAATAAAAGAATGTTCAGTTAGCATTTATCCCATGGGAGAAGTAGGAGAAGAATCATGTCATAAGCTGGAAGAAGAAGTTTTGAAGGTTGAGAAGTCAAACACCCAAATCAAGTTCTTGAACAATTCCATGACCCTGGATAAAATCTTGGATAGACAGAGATCACCAAATGAAAAATCTGGTATTGGACTCAACAAGGTAGAAATCAGTGCTCCTAAGAAACTTGATACAGGTCCTCCCTTTGTGAAAAAGAAAAGTAGGTATGAGAGTGGTTGTAGCGGTTTTTTCTTGTGATTGAATATGGTCATAAAAGCCTTGGATTGTACACATCATGGAAGAAAAATGAAATTGCAATAATAGAGATCGATGAGAATCAATGGGGATATCCAAGGGTTATTTAAAAAGTACAAGCTACAATTACGCAGTGTTTCAGTAGGAAAACAACATCTTCAACAACAACATTTTGTTTTACAAAATGATATACATGACATCCTGTAGAGATAACAAGAGGAAAGACCTTGTCAAGGAAAGCTAACCTTTTAGGAAAAAAGGGTGAAAATAGTTAGAAGCAGAGAGAACAGTGACAGGGGGAGTCATCCAGTTATGACAAGAAAAGGTTGATGAAGGAGTCCCAGTAAGAGAGGTGAGCAATATTGAGTATTCTATAGAGGATACAATGGAAGCTAAATATGAACAGGTCCAAGAATCAGAAGGAGAAGACTCTGGTTTAGATACAAATATTTGTTACAGGTATGAACTAACTGAGAGGGGGGGGTGAATCAATTAGTGTAGATTATTAACAATTTTTCTTGGTTTTAATCTTGAATCATTAATCTTAGTGGCAGTGAGTCTTTACCATGAAATTCAAAGTTATAAACATAAAGTAGATAACACAAAGAATAGCAATCACACACAACATTCACTCACAAGTATGAGACATAGATTTTTCAAGAGGAAACCCAACCAGGGAAAAAACCTCATCTTCTTAAGATGCTAAGTGAGCTCCAACTGCGTTACATCTCATCTTTTATGAGCACCAACTCATAGAGGCTACAACCTCT
>CBVK0105244917.1:0-10848 GCA_900067695.1 Picea abies | reverse complement strand
ATACCTGGACCAATTACCTCATGGAGCAAGAACCTCTTCTGATACAGGATCAAGCTGATGGTGATGGATGTTGCTGCTGCTGACAAGACAAGGATGATGAATGAATAAAAGGTGGGCCCTCTAGGGCCATGCTCAAGTCAATCCTGCTCTCAGTATTCCATGTCTAGGACCTGTTGTCCTCGAGACATGATCTCCTAGTTATCCCTAAAAAATGGGGATAACATCTAGCTCCAACTCGGGGACATGTGCTCACCGTAGAGCGCATGAGAACCTCAACATTTCTGGCATAATTTGTAGAACTGCTCAATCTCGATAGAAGTATTAGTAACAAAATTGGGGTGGTAATGCCACCCCAACATACATAGATATATATACTAAAAGAAAGCAATCAGTGAGTAAGAAGATTGAAGAAAAATTCTTACCTGTACTTACCTGTTGGTTGGAATGTTGGGTGTAGTCAAACAACCAATGAAGCCAATCGAACAACGTTCTTCGATACCTGCCTTTGTGCTTCATCATAAACCAAAATAGTGATAAATCAAGCACAAAAATATCATGGGTTAGAATATATATCATATCATCGGAAATCTCAAAGTCTAACTCATGGAGTCATGTGGGAGGGAAAAAGAGATCCCAATACATACTATCAGGAGAGTGCTCAATCCATCTTTGGAATGGATTGTGAAAAGTCAAAGGTTCAGGAGACTGACTCGAGGAATTTGAATGCTGGTTACCTTGGACATCTTCACAACTTGAGGCTCGAGGAGGGATTAGCAAAAACTGAAAGGATGACTGACCATTCCTAAAGGGGAGGTTGGAAAACTGTGATAATATTCTTCTTCTTGAGGCACTCAACTTTCCCCTAAAATCCAGAATGAGGTTTTTCCTTACAGGAGACTTGGAATAAGGGACATGTTTCCAAAACACACCTTCAGTGACATAGGGAGGTAAAGTGATCAAAGGGCTGTGGAAAATCTTATCACAAGTATCCTGCTTTAGGGAAGTAACTTCCTCATTTTTATCGATATCTGAGCATAACGTTGGTTGATAACTTTCTTCATAGGATAAATCTAAGTGCTCAGATGGATAGTCATGAAAGTCCTCAAGGTATGACCGAAAATTAATCTGAGAGCATAGCATTAGGTCATCCCTGGGTGTCTGAATAAGGTCAGGTTCTTGTTGCCAGATGTCAAAATTATTAGTAACTTCATGTGATAAATGCAAAGGCAACCTTTGGAAAGGACCATAAATGTCGTACATGGGATTGCCATCATATCTAATCATATCCCATCCACATTTCCCGACATGTATGAATTCTTCAAAATTATCAACAAAGTCATTATCTTCATCATAACATGAAGGGGTTAAAACATCCGATACTTCTTTGCTCTCCACATCATAAAATAAAGAATCATTGAAAATTTTGAAATAACTCACCTTGTCTAATCCTTCCTGTGCAAGAGCTTCAATTGTTCGGATAACTTCATCAAGTGGAAGATCTACCTCCACATCTTTAGTCTTGAGACATAGAGGATCAAGCTTGTCCAAGGGTTCCATTTCCTCTTCACTCTTTGAATCATAGAACAAGGTATCATCAAAAAACCAGAAAGGAAAATGACTTCCCTCATTCTCTTCATCTTGTGCAGGAGGGATAGGATCTTGTAGGGCTTCATCAGGCTGAGGAGCGGTTATTGGTGCTTCATCCTCACAATTCACTTCTTTAGTCATGTCTTCAGAACACTCTATTGAATTAGGGGAAAAATCCTACTCCTTTTCAAGGGGTTGACAACGTTCTTCATGGATCTATTTTTTCACATTAGAGGGTTCTTGATTTTGAACATGATAAGCATTTATGAGATCTGCCACAATCTCAGTAGTGAATCCCCCATCTTCCAAGGCTATTGTGAGATTATGAAGGGCATCTTGATACGTTTGGCAGCATGGTTTGGTAAGGTTAATGAACCTACCGAAGAGGTGTATGAAAGATGATATACCCCTGTCTTCGCAACAACTCCTAAACCGATCTTGCAAGTAGGATGGCAGAGTGAGTATGAATAATTTTATAAGAGCATCCTGTCCTCCCAACTTTATCTCGCTCAAATACTCCAAAGAATTTACGATGTGAGGAGTTGCGAGGCCCAAAAACGTTGGAGAGTTGTTTAACCATTTTGTATCAAAGTAATTTGGGTATCCTTGAAAACTTCCGAGATCAATACTCAGATACATTTGTTCCCAGTGTTCCATGATCCCATAACTTGGAAATATCATAGATTTTGAGAGTAAGGTGGCACCCTGATAATATTAGTGGAGTCGCCAGATAATTTGCCTAAAACTAGCAATAGCAGTAATGTCATTTCACCAATAAATACTAGAATGATACAACATTCAATATGACAAATCACTTCTTAACTCAATTAATACCTTGAAAAACCATTCAATTACTCAAAAGACAAAACGTCGCTGCAATAAAGATGGAATATTCAATGACGACGACAACAACTTAGGATTAGTATGTTAGTCTAGGCAAGGGTTAGTGTAGTTAGGGTTTCAATTTCCAAAGGTTTGAGAGTGTTTGGATTCAATTCTACTTCAATTTTTGAGGCTTGAGATAAGTGCGTTAGGGTTAAATGGAGTCAATTATGAAGGACGCAAGAGTTGAAGGGGATGAGACTTAAAGGACTAGAGGGATAAGTTTTGGAGTGCTGCTAAAGCAGGGCTTCAAAATCGTAACCCTAGGGGAGAGAGGCTCACTACAGTGTTGCTAAAGCAAGGCCTCGTGCTCTCTCCTCCTTCCCGACAGACAACTAGCTCAAATTAAACACAAAATCAAGACAAGAGGGTTTAAAGAGGGAGAGTGTTGCTAAGGCAAGGCTCTATCATCAAACCCTAAAAGAAAATGGCCCCAGGTGTAGATAACCTAGGCCTGGGACATCCTCCTCTTCTTGAAGTTAGAAGGGTACGACTAGCTAAAGGGAAGAAGGAAAAGGAGTGTAGCTATGGCTAGGCTCTCTTCTTATTCTTCAATGGCTAAAGGTTTTTCTATCAAGGGACATGAGACAAGGACCTACTTATGTGCTTGTCACCTAGGGTTTATTATTCAACAAATTATAAATACATGCAAGAAATAAAACTACAACCATTCAATCAAGAAGTTTTGTAGAAAAATACTTACAATACATCAAGAAATAATCATGCAAACCCTAGTTGTAACACCTGCTTTGAAGAAAAACACCATAGAATGCCAAAAATCTCTTCCTTCAGGAAAGTGAGCCTTCCTCAAATCAGCCAATAACCCAAATAACGCGGAAATTTCAGACCTCACTATGAGTGAATTTGTGATCAAAATGAGAGTGAAAACCCTCAATATATAGTGTATCAATGACCTAATTTTACTTTTTAGGTCATAAAAATGCCGACAAGGCCATAATGTCAAAATCATACTGTTTTTACATTAAATGCTAAGTAAAAATCCCTAATCAAGAAAAAATTGAGACGTCAAGCCCCCTTGAGGGAGATGTTAGCCCTGTCTTAGGCCAGTGCAGCATCCAGAAGCCAAACGTTAGCCCTCCAGGGGCCTCTCCAACATGCCACATTTGCCACAATTGCCCAGTCTGCTTCCAAAAGCATCCATGAAGCTGGATGACGTCATGGTGAAGATGGGGATGTCCTAAGCCTTTCAAGGCTAGCATTCCACTGAAAAGGGGTCATTCCCCCTAGGTCTAGTTCTGTCGGAGTGTCTTTGGTGGAACGTCCTCTTCCTCTCAGGTGCAAGGCCCTGATCAAGCTTTGTCCTGTCTTTGCCCCCTGATGGGGTCTCAGCATCCATCTGTTGGGCTCTTCAGCCCCATGGAGGATCGAACCGATCATCTCCCCATGTGTACTAGTCCAAATGGTACCTGTCCATCGGGCATGGTCCTGTACATCAAAAGCTACACCCTCCATGGGCTCATTAGTCACAGGGATCATAGCAATGTCAATCACATCTCATCATCAATATTGTTAAACATATGCATAAAACCCCTAATACATCAATAAATAGCTCAAAGACATTACAAAAACCCGAAATACAAGGTCGGAGAAAAGGTCAAGGCGTCCTATTGGGCTAGTGTCCCCAAGAAAAGGAAAGTTTACAGAAAGATCTCATCCAAGCCATGTAAGTGAGGTGATGTGGCTAGGGATGTCCAAACATGTGGGTGCAGTGAGGGCCAAGGATGCATAAGTGTTACCTGTGGGTGCCTTTGTAGAAGGCGAGTTGTACCTGTCATGGATGCATTTTTTCCAAGCCCATTCTTGCCTTTATTCTTTTTATTCTTGTTTTATTCTTTTATTTTCCTTTTTTTTTCAAGAACTAACCAGGGGACACTGCCTTGGCATGGTGACCAGAGCTGACAGCGTTACCCACAAGTACTTTCATAGAGATGAGAAGGTTGGCTCGTGATGAGACCCCCTTTCCCTTGGCCATGCAACCTAAGGTCACTGCCCTGACGTGGTAACCAGATGGTGGCAATGTCATATTGTTAGGTACCCATGGACCTAATAGGCTGGCTGGTGATGAGACCCCCTATCCTCTGAGTAGGTCTTGTTTTGTTATTTTCCGGGTCCCTCTTTTTTCTTGCTGAGAAGCTTTTTACTACCTTCTCGGGGATCCTTGGGCAAACCATTTTGTATCAAAGTAATTTGGGTATCCTTGAAAACTTCTGAGATCAATACTTGGATACATTTGTTCCCAGTGTGCCATGATCCCATAACTTGGAAATATCACAGATTTTGAGATTAAGGTGGCACCCTGATAATATTAGTGGAGTCGCCAGATAATTTGCCTGAAACTAGCAATAGCAGTAATGTCATTTCACCAATAAATACTAGATTGATACAACATTCAATATGACAAATCACTTCTTAACTCAATTAATGCCTTCAACAACCATTCAATTACTCAAAAGACAAAATGTTGTTGCAATAAAGATGGAATATTCAATGGTGACGTCAGCAGCTTAGGGTTAGTATGTTAGTCTAGGCAAGGGTTAGTGTAGTTAGGGTTTAAATTTCAAAAGGTTTGAGAGTGTTTGGATCCAATTCTTCTTCAACCTTTGAGGCTTGAGATAAGTGCCTTAGGGTTAAATGGAGTCAATTATGAAGGACACAAGAGTTGAAGGGGATGAGACTTGAAGGACTAGAGGGATAAGTTTTGGAGTGTTGCTAAAGCAGGGCTTCAAAATCGTAACCCTAGGGGAGAGAGGCTCACTACGGTGTTGCTAAAGCAAAGCCTCGTGCTCTCTCCTCCTTCCTGGTAGACAACTAACTCAAATGAAACACAAAATCAAGACAAGAGGGTTTAAAGAGGGAGAGTGTTGCTAAGGCAAGGCTCTATCATCAAACCCTAAAAGAAAATGACCCTAGGTGTAGATAACCTAGGCCTGGGACGTCCTCCTTTTCTTGAAGTTAGAAGGGTACGATTAGCTAAAGGGATGACTTCGTCCAGGAGGAGATTCCGTTAGCAGCTGAGGCTTCTGGACAGCAGAAACAGTAGCAACAGATTGGTCAGGGTGAGGAGGATATTGCTCTTTGGACAAAGGGAAAGAAGAAGGTCGGTCGTGGGGGTCGGCAAGGTCCCAAGTTTGGGGCCCCACCATAGGGGAGTAGAGGAGGAGAGAACAATAGTGGTCAGGGCAGTGGTCAGAAGAGAGATATGAGAAAAGTGAAGTGCTTTGTTTGTAAGAATTTTGGGCACTATGCTGGACAGTGCCCAAACAGGGAGAAGAAGAAGGGTGGTACCGCAGCTACAACAGAGGAGATTGACTTTCAGACACAGTTTCAGAGAGAGTGTGCTTTCCTCATGTGCTGCACTTCAGTTGAGACGACACCTAGGATCTGGTATATTGATAGCGGGGCTTCGAGCCACATGACTGGATATCGAGAGCATTTTTTTGATCTAAGAGACACTGAGGTCAGGATTGAGATTTCTCTTCGAGATGACAAAGTTGTCACAGTTGCAGGGGTTGGCACAATTGCTTTTCGGAGAGATGGCTTGCCACCTATATCGTTCTTGGACGTTCTTTATGTCCCTGGCATGAAGAAGAATCTGATATCAGTTTCCACCCTCTAGGATAGAGGTCTTGAGGTGACATTCAGAGGCACCAAGGTACTGATTCTCTCTCAGGACAGGTGATTGGAGTGAGAGAGGGGAAACTGTTCAGATTTCTTTTTCAACCACTTCATGCATTGGCAGCGAATAACGATAGCAAGAGACAATTATGTGAGTTATGGCATCGTAGGATGGCCCACCTACATCATGGGGCTCTTGGAGGACTGAGAGAGATTGTGACTGGAGTGCCACAGATCAACATAGAGCATTAGGATGTTTGCAGAGGGTGTGCGCTTGGCAAGTTTTCCAAGGCATCGTTCCCCAACAGTGACACCAGGTCATCTGGGATACTGGATTTAGTACACACAGATGTGTGTGGGCCCATGACTTGGAGGTCCTTGAGTGGTTGTGAGTATTATCTCACATTTATTGATGACTACTCGAGGAAGACTTGGATCTATTTCCTGAAGGCCAAGATTGAGGTCTTCACACGGTTCCAAGAGTTGAGAGATCTTGTGGAGAACCAATCGGGAAAGAGGATCAAGGTCTTGCGGTCGGATAACGGGGGAGAGTATTCCTCGAGACAGTTTGTAGACTTCTGTGCACAACATGGCATCAGGAGACAAATGACCGTACTTTACAACCCCTAACAGAACGGGGTTACCGAGAGGAAGAACAGGGCCATTACCGGTGCAGTGAGATCTATGTTGCATGATCAGAGTTTGCCTTTGTATTTGTGGGCAGAGGCATGTGCTACTGCAGTTTACCTGTAGAACAGGAGCCCCCATACGATTTTGGGGAAGATGACTCCTGAGGAGGCCTTCACTGATAGGAGGCCCGATGTCAAGCACATGAGGATATTTGGGTGCTCAACTTTCTCTCATGTCCCCTCGGAGAGGAGGACAAAGCTAGACCCCACAACCTAGCAGGGGATTCTAGTTGGATACTCAGAGGTGTCGAAAGCCTATCAAATTTACATTTCGCCACTTAGGAAAGTGGTGGTGAGCAGAGATGTTAGATTTGAGGAGGATAGGGTTTCTGCGAGATCTCTTGAGTCAAGAGTTGGAGTTGAGGATGATGCAGAGTTTCCAGTTGCAGTCTAAGAGGGAGAACAACCTCAGTTGTAAGGTACACGAGTATCAGGGGTGACAGGGTCACCATGCACAGCTTCAGGGTCACAGTCAGAGCATGTTCAGTCAGATGGGGCATAGACTTCAGGAGGAGGTGTACATAGAGCAGCCACAGGGGTTTGAGGTGAGTGATAGGGAGACTCATGTGTGTCTTTTGAGGAAGGCACTATATGGTCTGAAGCAAGCTCCTCGAGCTTGGTATTCACAAATTGATACTTATTTGCTTCAGATGGGCTTCGAGAAGAGCGATGCTGATCCAAACTTCTATTTCATCATTAGGGGTGAGGACACGCTCATTCTCATTTTGTATGTGGATGATTTATTCATTACTGGAGCTGAGGATCTCATAGTTGAGTGCAAGCTGGGACTTGCATTAGAGTTTGAGATGAGTGATATCGGATTGATGCACTACTTCTGGGTATGGAGGTATGGCAGGAGGAGGGTCACATATTTCTCGGGTAGGGGAAGTATGCAGCAAATATTTTGAGCATATTTCAGATCGAGGACTACAGACCCATGTCTACACCTATGATCACCAACTGGAAGAAGCTTAGTGCTTCAGATAGCTAGTTGGTGGATGCCACAATATATAGGCAGTTGATTGGTTCACTTATGTATCTGGTTAACACCAGACCAGATATATGTTTTGCCGTGAACACACTTAGCCAGTACATGGTTGAGCCGAGGAGGGTTCACATGGTTGGGGAGAAACACGTCTTGAGATATGTTGCTGGGATAGTGGACTATGGCCTAGACTATGTCAGGGGAGATGGAGTCAGTTTGGTTGGCTACACAAATTCAGATTGGGTAGGATGTGCTGTTGACAGGAAAAGCACCTCAGGGTGCTGCTTTAGTTTGGGGTCAAGACTTGTTTCCTGGTTCAGCCGGAAGCAGAAGTCAGTTGCTTTGAGTTCGGCCGATGCAGAGTATATGCGGCCAATTAGTCCAGTTGCGAGGCCATTTGGCTTCGCAAGATGCTGGTTGGTTTATTCGGTCAAGAGATGTCTCCGACTGGCATTCACTGTGATAATCAGAGTTGCATAAAACTCTCTCTCTGAATTGAGATCATGTACCACTTCATTCGTGACTGGGTTCAGAGAGGCACAGTTCAATTGCAGTATATATCTATAGATGACTAGGTAGTAGATATTCTCACCAAGGCCCTGCCACGGGGCAAGCATGTCTATTCCAAAGACAAGATGGGCTTGGTGAGGAACACCTTCCTCGGTAAGAGGGAGTGTTGAGTTTTATACCTTGGGAGGTGTTCCCCATGTGCTTATGACCTCCTTAGCACATGAGGGAAGGACATTACACTTTGTACCTTGTACTTTTGTTTAATTTCACTTTGACTTTGGATAAAGTGAAATTTAGTCATTTTGGCCTAAAATGACTATTAATTCACAAAGGGGTGAATTAGAGACATAAAGTTGACTTAGCAAACTTAACCCAAAGTGGGTTTGTGATTTAGATAGTCATGGGGAGATCTCAACCATCGATGAGATGGGAGATGAGATGATCTCCACCCTTGAATATCTAGGTTTCCTTTTGGGAGTCAAAGAGGGGTGCAAAGGGTGAAGGAGGGGCGCATTCTTCATTTTGTCTTTAGCTTGTTGCGAGAGGAGCTCTTGGAAGATCGAGATGAGGTCAGTTTTGTGAGGATTATTGATGGAGGTCGCTTGCTTTCATTGATGGAGGCTTGGAGCTACTTGCCTTGATTATTTACTGGACCTATTCTACTTCTGAGAGGGGCGCATTAGTTGTGGAGGTTGATTCGTACTTAGTGGCATATCTAGCCATCATATTTCAGTGATATCAGTTTCAGAGGGAGGCCATCTACTAGATCTTCATTCCTGTGGAGGGGTTTTCAGATTTGAGCTCACAATTGGCAGTTGGAGTAGATTCAGTGGTTCTAGCAGTCTCTGGTAAACAAGTTGTTTCTTCGAAAGAAGTTGTATCATCTCAGGATGGAAGATGGAGATTCTGTGACAAAACATCTAAATGCCTTTAATACTCTGGTAAGTCAACTTGGCTCTGTTAATATTACGATTTCAGAAGAAGATAAGTGTATTGCTTTGTTATGTTCTTTGCCAGACTCTTGGGATAATCTGGTTGTTGCAATAGGTAGTACCACTCAATCTACATTGAAGTATGAGGATGTAATTGCATCCTTGTTATCTGAAGAGATGAAGCGAAAAAGCATGGATGGTCACAGCACAGATGCTTTATTTGTAAGAGGGTGTACCCAAGACAGGAACCCTGGTAAGCCTTCGGGGTGGAGATCTAAATCTACAAGTAGATCTAAGTCTCTAGGAAAATCTTTGAGGAAATGCTGGAAGTGTGGTAAAACAGGGCATTATAATAAAGATTACAAGTCTAAGAAGGTTGAAAAACCAAAGGGATCTGATAGTACCTCTTCCACAGAGGCGAAAACCTCCACTGAAGAAGGAGGTGATGTTTACCTAGCATCTACAAGTACTCATGCAGACTGTGATGTATGGTTGATCGACTCAGGTGCGTCATACCATATGACTTCTCATAGAGTGGTTCTCTGAATATGAAAAATATGATGGTGGTGATGTATTCCTAGGAGATGACTTGACAACAAAAATCTTGGGACGTGGAAGGGTTAAGTTGCTGCTAAAAGATGGAAGGATTAGAAAACTCCTTGGGGTTCTGCACATTCCAAAACTTGCCAGGAGCCTAATATATGTAAGCAAGTTGGATGATGCAGGAGTGGATATTATATTTGGAAATAGCACTTGCAATATGGTACTAGGGGCAATGGTGTTGATGAGGGGAGTTTGATGTGGAACTCTATACAAGTTGTTGGGAAGCACTTATACTAATGGGTGTAACATTTCTATTGTCCTTGAATAGACAAATAAAGAAGACAAGACCAATATTGTCCCTGAAAAGAAGATCATGCCGTGGCATATTGGAGAAAAGGGCCTTCAAACACTACACGATAAAGGCATGGTTGAAGGTATGTCTAATTGCACTTTGGATTTTGATTTCTGTGAACATTGCATATATGGTAAACATAATCGAGTAATATTCCCATCTGGTGCTACAAGAGAAAAGAGGATCTTAGAGTTGATACACAGTGATGTGTTTGGACCTGTTCCTGTTCCATCCCTAGGTAAACCTGTGTATTATGTTTCATTCATAGATGATTTTTCAAGGAACACATGGATTTATTTTCTTAGAAAGAAATATGAGGTATTTGATAAATTTAAAGAGTTTAGGGCTCTGGTAGAAAATCAGACAGAGAAGAAAATAAAGGTATTGAGAACATATAATGGTGGAGAATTCTACAGAAATGAATTCGAAGAATTCTGTAGAAGGTGTGGTATAGCAAGGTAAAAGACTACTCCATACACTCCTCAGCAGAATGGAGTTGCAGAAAGGATGAACATGACATTGATGGAAAAAGCAAGGAGCATGCTCAACGATGCCGGGTTAGGACAAGAATTCTAGGTGGAGGCAGTGGGTAGAACATGTTACCTGGTCAATCGATCACCTTCATCAACGTTGGATGATAAAACACCACACGAGGTATGGTCTGGAAAGAAACCCTCTCTTAAAAATCTTAGAGTGTTTGGTTGTGATGCTTATGTACATGTTCCAAAGGAA
>CBVK0105244912.1:0-36945 GCA_900067695.1 Picea abies | reverse complement strand
TCAAGGAATCATACAATAAAACACAACAAGCTTTATAGGAAAGAATCATAATACTGTATCATATTAAATGTGAAAGAGAGATTACAACCATGGCCTTGATGTCGTAAGGTCCCTTCCAACTGTCCTTCATTCCCCACACACTTCCACTCCAAGAATTCTGAGAGCATAGATCTGATAATATTCACAATCTATCTTGACAAAGTGGCTCATCTAGCCAAGCTAACAATCTCCAAAGCTCAATCCAATCCAAGATAATCCCAAAGCCAACTTTCTCCATGAGAGCTCCTCTCATTTTATAAGTTGAAGAGGATAAGGTGAGGAGGTTAGGATGATCCCACTAAATCATGAAAGCGATTAAGATCCAAACCATTCGGATGCCACCTCACCATGGAAGTTTCTCCTTCTAGAAGCATCGAGAAGATGCTCATTTTTCCCACATATGAGCATTTTCGCACCCTGCCTATATAGCAACCTGTGAACACTTCGCGACCTAGCTATGGTGTAGCCTACGAAAATCAAGCATTTTCGCACCCTAGCTATATAGCAACCTGCAAACATCCTCTTTAATAGGGTTTTTACAAAGGAGAATGCAACTTCTTTTCTCAGGAAAAGTTCTTCTCCCTTCTTTCTTCAGGAACTCAGGCCATTGACCCCTCTGAAGGAAACATATAGGTTTACATCATTAACGGTCATAGGGATGAAAAAAATAATGTGTAAGAGGGGCTTCATTTTTCTTTTCTCCTTGTCCAAATAAATTTAAACACGTTTTCCTAATCCTTTCAAGAATGCCTACAATATCATATGCCAAAGAGTTCCAATAGAGAGGGATTGCCTCTATTATCAATTTTAATATAGTCAATCTTCCCCCTTGGGAAAACTAGCTATTATTAAGAATGCATAAATATTCTCTATCATTTTGAAATTCCATTAAAGGAGATAAAATAATTTTGGTTGTTTATTTCTATACCTATAACTTTGCAATAGATATATAGTATCTCTTTGAATATTTCAATCCCTTGAGGAGACCCATTTCCAAAGAGAATGGCATCGTCAACAAAAAGAAGATGGTTTAGGTGGAGATTTCTACCTATTTTAATATGTTTTATTGTACCCCTTCTCTTGTAATCATGGAATGTCTTGCTAAGTCCATTGAAAATAATAAAAGTTAAAAAGGTGAAAGGGGGAAACCTTGCCTTATACCTCTATATTGGTAGAGGAATTTTGATGCAAATTCATTGATTATAATAGAGAAAGAAATCATTGAGAGACAAATAGAGATCCAATTCACCATGTCTAACATCGTCCCTATATGAATCGACATCAACATAATATATGATGACTCACTTCGTCAAATTCTTTGGATGGATCTATTTTTATGATCATTGTTGATTTTTTCTTGACCTTCATAGTGTCAATCCACTCCTTGCCACCTCAACAACTTCATGATTTTTTATATTTCAAATAAATCCAAACTATTCACCTAATATAGAGTCTGATAGTACCTTCTTGAGTTTGTTGGCAATAACTTTAGACATAATTTTGTAAACTGAATTACATAGGGAGATAGGTTTGAATTCCTTAAAGGAGGATGGATTATCCTTTTTAGGTATTAAATCTATAAATGTAGAATTCAATGCTCCCAAAATCTTTCTTGAAACTAAGAATTCTTCAACCACTCATATTAAATCCTCTCCAATAATATCATATAAGATTAGAAAATATTCTATAGCCTAGCCTTTTGGACTTGGGCTCTTGATATTTTGAAATGAATCCATCATTAGTTTTAGCTCTTCTTTCGAGACCTTTTGCATTAGTCATTTATTTGATTCATCATTTATATAGTTAGAAGAGAAGGACGTCATTATAATCATCTCTACAATGTTGTCCCTTGAGGGCTCTTTGAAAATATTTTGGAAACGAGTAACCCTTAGTGTTTATATATCTTGGAATTTCCTCACTATGCTTCCATCTTCCTTGTTCATTTATCATATAGTGGTAATATTCTCCTGGTGCTTGGCATATGCATAATTTTTTTTTGTATTTGAATCTCATTCAACAACCTAGGTTGCTTTGCTTTTCATTCTCCATTTACTTTCTTCCTGTTCCAACATACACTTCTTTTTGCCTCTAATTCCTTTGGTTTGTCTTTATCCATCTCTATTATCACCTTGGTGGAATTATGATGAAACAAAAAGGATATTTCTACTTCCATGGACAAAAGATCATACTGTGAATTCTTGAATATATTTGTAGCCCAATTTATTGTTGCCACTAACTCTTTTGAGGTTCACATAGAATTGATACATAACAAAACCTTCATTATGAACATTATAAAGTCTCCACTCTTTATCAACAATAGATATGAACTTTTCTTATTCTAACCATTTTGGACTAAATCTAAAAGTACCCCGAAGGATTGTTTTCATCATTTTCCCATTGCAAAAGAATTGGGAAGGGGCCAGAAGAACTCTTGCTACCAACCCAAGATCTTACTACATTTTCTTTTGTTAAAATTTTTTCAGACACAAGAAATTATATCCATAGTTTTGAAGATGGCAGCTTCCCTAGTTCTGAAATTCCTCTAAATTGGATTTAATACAACGGGTTCCATATCACAAAGGCCTCACATGCCCATATTATGAAGGGAGAAAATTGAAAGAGGATCCAGACAAGCATATGTTCCCATATTTAAGATATTTTCATAATAAATTTCAAGTCCCCCAAATAATTGTATCCTCTTGATTTAGGAAACCTTGGTTAAAGAAGCCTTCCCAAAAGGGTTGTTTGATTTCATAAGGGCCATATAGGTTTATGATAGAAAATTATATCCCTAGCTCCAAGGACTGTGGAACTGTTAATAAACTTCCATCAAGTACATAGTAAGTGGTCATATTAAAGGAATAGTTACAACTTGTTACAGGTTTCTCCAATCGGTTGTTTACATTCCATGACAAGAACTTCCATCCCTTCAAAAGGTTGATGAGATAGCTTCCATTTTCTTCCCTTCCTCCATAGTCTCTTGAAGTGAAATTAAATTTTGTTTGTATATATTGCACAATGTCTTTAGGGAAAAAATTTTATGGGTACTTTCCATACCTCTAATGTTGAGAGAAGGAACAATAATTAAGAAACCAAGCTTGGGGAAGGACCTTCTCCAAGGGCCCCTTTAAAGGTTTTTTGTTTCCCTAACCTAACCTCTTGCTTTTCTTTCTTCCATTCCTTCAACAAAAATGATTTTGGAGTATTAGTACATCCTACAGGTACAGGTTCTAGGCTTAATCCACCTTATACATTCACTAAATCACATGGGGTCTCTTTATTTCTAGAATGAAGAAGATGCCCAGTGTTAAGTTTAAATGTTGTTATTAGGTTACTTTAAATTTACTAGAGCATTCAATGCATTTCCAAAACAACATCATAAAGAGGATCACTGAAAGAAACACAATCACAAGGTACAAAACATTTTATCCTAGGAAACCTTCATGGGGGAGAAAACCCAACAAAAACTTCCTCGATAATAGATTTCCAATACAATGCCAAGACTATGACCAAACCACCAAGAATAAACTAGGACTGATCATGCGCCTCTCTTCTCCTTCTTGCAACTGCAACTTTCTTCAAAAGATGTGCACTAGAAGTGTGAGTGAGTGAGTGAACAAGTGAGACACCATCCTCACTTATAAATACTAGTTGAGGAGGTATTAGGGTTATGTCTCTTCACTTAGTAGGGCCGAATTCTTACAAGGGTGGTTAAAACTACTTTATAAACCCTAATGGTTGACTTTAAAAATACCACCATATAAATATGGTTTGACCAATCCACAAAACATGATTTGGTCTTATACAAGACCCAACATGATCAATCCACAAAAGGGGATTTGATCTATAAGATAATAACTCAAATATAATTAGAATATTCTTCGAAGTTACAATATTTCAACACTCCCCCTTAACGAGAAGGGTATTCTACTGACATAACCCGGTACAACATCATCAGGAGAGAGATATAGGGAAGAAACATCATCGACATCTGGAACATTGACCGAAACATCTATAAATCATCGAAAGTTTTTCTCATGTTCAATATCATAATCGTTCACATCATGGAGATGGAGTAACATCATCATCATCGTTCACAACATGAATATGGAGTAGCATCATCATCATCATCACAACATGGAGTTGGAGTAGCATCATCATCATCATCATCATCATCATCAACATGAAGTTGAAACATCAACATCAATAGCATGAAGATTAGAACAACAATCTCACCAACCTGAGGCTGATACAACATCATCAACAACACAAGGTTGAGACAACAACATCATCAGAACAAGGAAAAGATAACAACATCATAAGTATGATACTGAGACAACAACATCATCTGCACGAGGCTGAGACAACAACATCATCAACATATGGAAACAAAATGAGACAGGTGCAACAACAACATTTTGTGGTACTCTGACAAACCATCCTTACTGGACCTTTAGTATCTTCCTAGGAATCATAATATTCCCTAGGATATAAAATCCCAAGCTACCACGTGGTACTCTGATAGACCATCCTTACCGGACCTTTGGGATATTCCCAAGAATCAAAAGATTCCCTAGGCTACAAAATCTTAATGAAGCTACCACTACTGACCACATCAAGCTTCTACTTGCAATCTGTGATGAAATTTTCTTCTCCAATCAGAAATAAATCATATAGAAGTAATATAACTGGCTCATCATTCATAACCTTGAAGTAAAGGTTAGGATCAACTTTACTCTTGGTAAATCCCAAGGTCATTAGGAAACTATCAATTGTGCCATACCAAACTCTAGGATCTTTCTTCAACCCGTAAAGATCTTTCTTCAACCTGTAGACATGAGCCTTTCTATATTCAAATTCAAATCAAATTTTAACATCACTTTGTACCAACCTGGTACACTTGTTCAACTGCAACTTAATCTACACAATCATGTGCTAGCTCTATGTACTTTCTACAAAGAACTATCTATCTCACTGCCTAAGAGTATGTCCTCTACTCTCTTTGTTATTGTTCCTTCTGGAAATGAGACTCTGCACCTACAACTGTTATTTCTGAAGTTGAGAATGACTTTCTCTATTCTCACTACAACAACTGAACTCTGAGAGAAGCTCCTCTATTTTATCATGGCAACAATTTTATCTGAGATTGGCTCAATAACTGATACTGAAGGTATCATTTCTTCTTTCATGGAGGTAACTCATTCTCAAATATGAGATTTCTCCCCCTGAATCTCATACCGTATCGGAATCATGGTTGTTCTGGTTGTCTGGAACTATTTCTTGGGTTATTGGAGTAAGTGTCTCATCATAGTCTTCTCCCTCTTGCTGGGAGAATCCTCTGGACACAATTCATGCTTTGTATTGTTATCTGCAACATGCTTGATCTATTAGATCAATATTGGAAGTCATCACTCACCTCCTTTCTAGTCTCAAGGAAAAATCCATATCCCATTCCTTTTGACTGGATTCCTTCTATGTCACTGAAACAAGGGAATCTTATTAAGATATTTCATGTCTCCTAGAGGTCTTTGAAGCTACAATCTAGTCATATCAACTCATGGAATCTATCTTCTAGTCTTAGAAGATGCTTGTTTTTCCCATATGATCCTTTCTGAGACTAGGCTTACTCTGAGTCTTGATTTCTTCTAAATCTACAAAAACTTCATAGTCTCTGCAAGATATACTTGGTGTTGAATACCAATTCTTAATATGAAAAGATGATTCAGACTTCAAACAAATTATGCTTCCTATCAAGGTGGCTTCATTATTCATTGACCAAGTCTATTGTGAGTTCTATTCTAATGTTCGATCATCTTTGGAGCCTTCTTCTCATTACAATCAATCTCCATATGAGATACTATGTATCCCAAAAGTAGCTTCATCTTCATCTTCTTTGGTACATGGATGTATATGATCATGTACACAACTTGGATAGTCTACTTCATGTCTCATCTAATATGTTTCCTCCTGTAACCGTCACTATAGCTTCCTTAAGGCACCTGTGACCTGTTCGGAACAAGAACAACAATGGAGAAACAACAGACAAGAATAATACTCTTTATAATAATAATAAATCAATAGAAAGAACAAACATCACAGTAGCTCCTTTAGAGCTATCACTTGTGACTTGCCTGAAACAAAAGTAATAAATACAATAATAAGAAATGAGAGAAATACTCTTCTAGTGTTGTGATCAATCATTCCTCCATGGTAACCTGGAGGAAAAACAAGAAGTTTCTCCTAGAGGAGATGTTAGTTATATCTGATAAATGGTTACAATAAGCATTTATCTCAATATGCTCACATGCTACCAAGTATAAAAATTTTCAAAGATTGTTATCTCAACTATAGTGTTTACTTGTAATGAAGTAGTTATCAAACTTGACATGTGAAAATTTGAATCTTATCAACTTAATCAATCAAACCTGGAACTTGGAGTCGTGTCCTCAAGAATGAGTGTGTTTCTTTTCTTCCAAGTCTCCTTCACTCAATATAACAAGTGATTTCTTCAACCTGCCCTCTGTATTAAGACAATATGTTATCTTGACATAAATCTAAGTTAGAGAATAAACTCTATAAAATCAACTTTAATCAATCTAATACCTTGAATTTAATTTTGACCAATGGTTAGTATGATTTCAACATACAACCTAGATGTTCATAAGATCAAAATAATGTTAGAACAAATAGATGCATATCAAAATAATCAAACCTGGGGTGCATTATTCCTTTGAATGTGTTGGATCCGAGATCCCTCTGGATCTATGATCATTATTTAGATAAAATATCCTTTCTCCTACAAATACCCTTTAAAACTAATAGTACATTTTAAACATATGTAAGTACATACCTCTGACAGTATCGACAGATAGTGGCACCATCAACAGTGATAAATAACAAACCTTTGAAAAATTCAAAGATGTTGCAACTTGTAATTTAAAGGTAGCTGGAGATTTTCTAGGGTAAGGTGTACTATGACAATAAAAATCAATCCCAACACTTCACATAAACTTTTACTACAATTGGTGTTGGCACTGCAACTAGTGTTGCAACTGACACTACAACTGATACTTAGGGTTTTATGAGGAAACCCTAATTCTTCAAACTTCAAATTTTGGAATTCTGATCTGGGGACTAGATGCGCTAGGCTGAGGCGGGTTTGTTGGAGTTGTCTGTTTCAGAAAATTCCAAGTTTTACCCCTTGAAACTTGACCTGCGCATTTTTGGACTGGTACTTCTAGTATTGGTTTTGGTTTCCTGGTTTTCTGGTTTTCTGGTACCAGTCAAAACTAGATTTTTACTTTCCAGAGAGTCTGGCCACTGAAAAGACGTGCTCAAGTTGCCAAAAGATGCACTAAGGTAGGGCGCACTTTCCTAGATGGTTTTTGGTCAAATTTTCCTCTCCAATAAAAATCCCTAATTTCCTTGTATGACAACAATGACGTTTTTAGATACCTAGTGAAAGGTGCTCTATTTAGTCAAGCTATGATACCATGCTAAGTTTTAATGTTTTTATTAGTTTACTTTCAATTTACTAGATCATTCAATGTATTTCCAAAACAACAACATAAAGAGGATCATTGAAAGAAACACAATCACAAGTTACACAACATTTTATCATGGGAAACCCTCGTGGGGGAGAAAACCCAACAAAAACTTCCTCAATAATATATTGCCAATACAATGCCAAGACTAATACCAAACCACCAAGAATAAACAAGGAATGCTCATGTGCATCTCTTCTCCTTCTTGCAACTGCAACTTTCTTCAAAAGATGCGCACTAGAAGTGTGAGTGAGTGAGTGAACATGTGAGGTGGCATCCTCACTTATAAATACTAGTTGAGGAGGCACTAGGGTTATGTCTCTTCACTTAGTAGGGACGACTTCTTCCAAGAGTGGTTAAAATCACTTTATAAACCCTAGTGGATGACTTTACAAATACCACCATATAAATATGGTTTGATTGATTCACAAAAAGGGGATTTGGTCTTATACAAGATTCAACATGATCAATCCACAAAGGGGGATTTGATCTATAAGATAATAACTCAAATATAATTAGAATATTCTTCGAAGTTACAATATTTCAACACCTAGTAGTTTTGGAGTGATCTGAGTAGTCCTCTGAGAACTTTATGGGGAGTAATCCTTTGAGCCTAACTCATCCTTATTTTTTTCAAAGAGAAAGCATGGAATTTGGAAGTTGGGCTTAAAGGATTAGGAGATTAGAGGATCCCTATCTAACAATTCTTGAACCAGTGGCTCACCGCCCTTCCTTTGAAGATATGAAATCTACCTTTGTGCCTTCAAAATTTTTGATGCCAAACTAATGAAAGAGGTGGGTGAGGATGGATTACCAAATGCTTGTTTCTTCGCTAAAAGTACAATATCTTCTAAAGGGTTTTCCAAGTTTGGTCTTTCATCATCAATTGTATCGTTGTGTTTTCCAAGAATCATTTTCTCCTCTATTAGATTAGAGGGTTCACCTAGGCTATTTCAAATATTTACCTTTCGATTGTATACTACCAATATTTTGAGCATTTCCATTCTATTCCCGCATTAGAGAAATATTAACTATTAGATATTTCCCCCTCCCACAATCATTCCTTAATGTAATCACTTCTTTCTCTTTCTCTCTTTGATTAGGGATTCCTTGATACACTTTACACCACTTGAGAATTTCCCTCCTAGCATTACATTTTTCCTTCATATGACCCTATGTAAGTTAGCATGTTGGAATGAAAATCTTACATATTCTAGGATTGGACTATAATTCTAGTGACTTGCCTCAATTTCAATATTCTCATGGATCCCACCCTTTAGGTCCATCTCTTCTATAATTTTATCCATTGCTCTTTTTGTTTGGTTCACGGTCCCATTATATGAAAAATTAATGTGTAACCTAGCAAGCATCCCCATTCCTTGTCAATATAGAGACCTAGGGTTTGATTTGAGATACTCCTAGAGAAGAACCTCCCTATTAATGATATTTCCTAGAGATATATAACTTTTTCCATTGTAACATCATCTCTAAGCACCAGCCTGATTTGATATTTCCTTGGTTTTACACACCTTTGACTTTTGCGTGATAGCCCAAGGCTCAACATTCCTCTAGACTCTCCCCAATTTTTTATTCTCTATTGTTTGTTGGCCTAGACTCTCAACCCTTGAAAATGATTTACCTAGAAACTTTGGATGAAACCCTAAATCATTTAGATATTTAATTTTAGGTGGGTGTGTAGTGGCTTGTACTCTAGAATGTTCTCAGACCATAGGGCGTTTCAATAAAGACAAACCCTGGATTTTCCTTCTTCTTAAAAAATCCTCTGGAGCATTTGTTAATGACTATCAATGGCACCTTCTTCTTAAAAAACACCTCAAAACATTTGTCAATGACTATCGATTGCACCTTCTTCACATGAGTTGGCACTTTCTCCTATGTTATTTTCCAATCATTTTCCATGGCATCATACTATCACTTATGAGATATTAGGAGGCCTATGTTATTCTCTAGTGGTTCACAGTGAGTGTTAGTGATCCCCTTAAATCCATGGTCATCCATAGTTTGATAATTTTCCATTGTCATAATAGGTGTAGACTTCTAAGTTATGATAGGAACTCTAAACTGCATTCTTACCTCTTCCATCTTGGAGTGTGGTTATGATTCCTCACCATATTAGACATGCCCTAGGTTTGTAGCATAATGAAACCCTAAGTTTTGTCCGTCAATATCCTTTGATACCTTCCATATATTTAGAAGTTATTCATGATATCTAAAGATTGATCCTTCTCCTATTCCATTTGAATTTGTGGAGTATTCAACCAAGTCTTCTTTCAACATTTTTTATCCCCTCCAAATTTGAATCTAACCCCCCCCATATTTAAATGTTGTATGCTTATTATGACCATTTTATACACTAAATCCAACAAACATTAAATAAGGATTTTCAAATCTATACAACCTTGTTATAAGACATTTGAAATAGAGACTTAAAAATATTGTTGTTACAAATATTGCAACGAGGGAAATAAGGAAACAAAACATAGTGCAATATGTTTTACAGTAATTTTATCATAGATTTTGACCCGTTGACATAAATGCCAAGAAATATACCTTGTATCCTTGTATTTGGTACCTAAGAATATTTACAATGCTCTTCTAGAGTTAATAATTTTGGGCTATCAAGCCACCTTGAAGTAGTGATCGAATGAGTGTTTGAATTGAGAGAGATTATATTAAATGATCTCATGACTCGTGTCCACATAAATTGATTAAATCCCACCCCCATGATCTTCAATATTTTTATTTGAACGACTTAAGTACTCTTGGAGAAGTGATGATGCTAGGGTTTAGAGAGAGTCGCAGTTAAAGTGCATGCCCTAGATGCATTGTTTCCTCAACCACAGCTTAAATGGTGTCTCCTCGCTTTTGTATAAGCCAACAAATTCTCTCTCCTCCATGAAACAAATTTTATTTTCCTCCAATATGATGCCTCCAAACAATGATAAGCAAGAAACATTGGAATCCCTCCCATGATCCTCACATGGGCTCTTGGTCCTCCATTAGGTATGAAAGTTCTACACTTGCAATATCTATGATTCCACCCTACTCAGAATCTCTTTTGATCCAACCACCTTCTAGTAAAAGTATCATCTCTCATCTTTTGAAGTTGAAGCCAATAAATTTAACAAGTATTCAACCTCAGGTCCTTTCTCCTCATTGATATTTCTGCACCACCCCCCACCCTAAGGTGTCCAAAATCCATTTTATTTTCCCTCTCTCTCTGTTAGTAGAGAACCCATGTTCTGAAAACCCTCCTTGCCCATGACAAATGTAATTCTAGAAAACTCTAGATCTGACCCAACAACATATTCAAGACCTTCATTTGAAGAGGTCCTTCAAGATCCCATCATGACTAGGGATTTTAACTCTTTACATTTCATTTGTTTCTAAAAAATATCAATTATTTTGCACGATCAATTTATTGTCCACTTTGCTCATTTTTTTCTTTTGGTTTTGGTTAGGAAGCACTTTCTACTACTTCACCACTTTATCTGGTCTTAATTTCCTCTATTAGTTGAGTCCTTTACTTATTAGAGAAAATTTGAGGTCTAAAATGGGCCTCCTAAGGAAAATATTAAAATAGTAGAAAGTGTGCCACATCATACTATGTTATAGGTGTTATCTAGTGAAGATGAATCCATATTTTTTCGTTATTGACAATTTCCATGTAAGATAGGTTGATGTAGAGTTTGTGAGATGAAAGTTAAAAAAAATATCAAAGATTTAGATTCATGTGCACACACAATAAATGATATAGTGCTCAAACATTTTTTATATTGAATATCAATTAAAATTTATTACATATACAATTAATATTTTGTATATTTAATATTAAATTTGAAATCAAACAAATTAAAAATTTAATAAATATAATTAAACAATATAATAATGTGAAAAAACCATTTCATTATTGTTCTTTTATATAGCCTCTATAGTTACATGAAATTAAAAGGTAGACTTTCACACACTCACATTATAGGACATTTGAAATAAATCCTAAGAGAAGTGTATTTTATTGGATAAGACTTGAATTAGTATGTTTTAAGGGTAAAAAATAAAAAATATGTTTTTCCACGTATTTTCAGTTTATCTCACTGTATGGGTTCACTACAATTATCAAGTGCATTTACTCATTGGGTGCATAATTAAAGTTTGCATCCAATGTGTTTCCCTCTTAATGGAAACTGCTTCCAAACCATCGTTTTAGGGGTGGATTGATGCTACTTGGATGAGCTCTCATGCTCATATCTATTGATTCACACTTGATCTTCTACTTATTCCATCAAACATATATGATCCAATCTTACATGATGACCACATGAGATATTTCATATGACTCTACCATAGTATATCACCTCTTATTCCTTACATCTTAGATAACATGTCTACTTGCATATGGTACTTCATGCTTCATCTTTGTATCAATTGATGTGTTATGATTTCAAGGGTGGGTTTATTGCTTAGAAGTGATATGATGGTTTCTAACCTTTTCATGAAAGTAATAAACATTGGTATGATCTAATAATGCTTCTTAACCTTAATAATTGTATTATTTTGTCTCATTATACCATGGGGGGACACAATTGTCCTTAGATAAAAAAAATTCATGACTTAGGCCAAATTGTGCTACTGGTGATCTAGTTGAGTAGTGTGTTCATATCCTAAAAATACCTAAAATTTTTCATCCTTTCCCTTTCACTTTCATCTCGTCCATTTAAAAAGATACAATCCATGCTTATGTTTGACTTATCAAATGTCATATAGCAAGGTCTAATTGAAGAAATTGAAGAACAATGTGAGCCAAAGTCAAATAAAACCAAAAATGGCTAGAGGTGAATAACATAAATGTAAAAAAAAACAAAAAAAATGAAGCTAGAGCTATGCCACTTCATTAAAAAAGGCACAACCCCAAAGTCCTACACTAAAAATGAATATCTAAAGAAAAGGACTAGCAAAAATCAAAGGAAAATGAAAAAAGGGGTAATAAAAAGGTGAGGTGGTAACTCTAAGCAAAGATCCCTCTTAAAAGGCTTACAAGTACAAACAATGAAGATTTCTAGCTCAAAAAGGCTAGTTGGACCAACAAAAGACCTTATACATCATTAAAAATGATTTTGAGGGTTAAAGCATAAGGTTTCCCTTCCTTTTTCCATTAATTATTCATCATTTTACCTATCTATGACTAAGATTATCTAGGAAATACTTTATGTCCTAAGAATTGACACATGTAATAGGGGTAAAGTTGTCCCACCATGGTGTACTTAGGAAATTTATAAAATTAACCTATGTTAAGATGTTGTTAGTAGAGAATTATTTAATGTGCATTGACTAATGACTTGTTTTGAAGCTTGATGCATAATTATAAGTGGGTGCCCTACATTGGGATCTGTGTTGCCTTGAGATTTGTGTACCTGCATTAGGATCCATGTACCTATATTTGGATATATCTACCTACATTGGGATTCATGTAATTTTTCTTAGGATCCATGTCACTACATTGGGATCCATGACAACACATTGGACGATGACGAGGATGCCACATCATCACAGAGGTGTCCACATTAGCACTATGGACACTTGTCAACATATGGAGCATGCACGAGCCACATATAAATATATCCACTTAGCGTGTGTAAGAATACTCCTTCAAGGTGCATTTTCTCTCTCCTCCTCACACATGTGGTTTCTACATGCTTCTAAAAGAGTGTTGTTGGCATAGGGGTAGACCCAGGGTTCAATGCTACAAAAGAACACCAATAAAACCCTAACTATCGACCCTTTCGGCAACACTTGCGAAGCAGATGAAGTCTCACCAGAGGTAGAGGCAGGGGTGGTTGCAAGACTCAGGTGTCTACAACCTTTGCTGGGACACAGATATGTGATTATATCTCTTATAGAGCACTTAGCATCAATCATTCATCAATAGTCAGTTCTCATTATACTTCGCAGATAGCATAGAGCATCGCATCATTCACTTAGATATAAGGTATCTTAGTACTTAGCAACAATAAAACATATTAGATCTCGTAGTTCAGCACTAAGCATCTTCCTACATATCAGATATACTATTCCTACACATCTAATAAGCACAAAGCATAAATATATCCATCTAAATACATTAAAGCACTTCAGTAAAAGTAGAGATAAGAACAAGTCAAGGCACCAAGCATAACACACAGATTTACGTGGTTCACCCCCACCCTGGGGCTACATCCACCAACTCTTCTTCTTATTATTGTCGGCCAATCGGTTACAAGCATAAAGACATAGAAACCCTTACTTTGCATAGGATAGAAGATCTATGCAGCCCGCTAGATCCTTCTTCCTTGCCTTTCAACACAAAGCCTTCTATATCTTCACACAGGGACTTGCACTAAGCTCTACAAGTCTATACAGAATGCACAAATCTCGCGATCACACAGATCCCTTCTTGGCACTTAGTCTATATCACATAGATACAATACAACCCCCCCCTGCCTATTAGATGCCTAGATGTTTATTTATACATTACAAAAGTGGGCCTAAACGTGGGTAAACCCACGAGCCGACATCCCTTTCACATTACATTGTCCCAAAACCCTAAAAGGGACCTGAAAGTGGGTCGAGATCCCTTGATCTTTGCTTCGTCTGGCGCTCCATCTTTGACAGGCTGTCGAAGTCCCAAAAACGGTCAAATATGACCAAGTGTTCCCAAAACTTGGTCAAGGGCCAACAAGTGCTTCACATTATTTCTTGTCTATCTACACGTGGAAAGATTCTAGAACCTTATAAAAGGAGAACACCTCACTTTTTGCTTGTAAATGAGTTGTTGCATAAAATATTTTGTAATTTTGGGGTTACTTAGGGGGCACACTTTCTCTAGGGCCTCCTTTTGAACCACACATGTGAAATTAGTTATCACTTTCTCACTTTGAGGAGGGTGCTCTAATATATTTGAGGAGTTTGTTGTAACAACTTAAGGAATTTTCCATGGTTTTGACTTGGGAACATGGTTTTTGGCTCATGGTTTCATCCTAGAACATGGTATGAGTTCATTGTTTCATTATAGCTCATGATTTTCATTGTAAGGTATTGAGAGACTCCTCACCCATTTAAGGAGGGTGCCTCTCTCATTTAGCATGGTCAAAATAGATTGAAAGACACATATTTCTCAATATTGGTCTATTTTCTTGAGCAAGTTATTCTAGGTTACATATTGAAGGGTTTTTGGCATGCAAGAGACATTGAGGAAGGAGAAATTGCAAAGAAAGCAATGGAAGTAAGGTATGACATGGTTTATCTTGTTTATTTGTGAATTTTTAGAGCTACATCTAGTATTGAAGTTTAAAATCTTATGGTTTTAACTTCTTACCCTAGATTTATGCTTTAATTTTTTAAAGTTTGCAATACTTACGTTGAATCTAATATTAGTTTAACCTCCCTATGAATCTTGTATAGTTCAGGTTTCCCTAGCTTGATGCTCACCAAGCATTCTCCATGAGATGTGTGGGGATTTAAACATTGAAGGTGAAGAGGGAAACTACTCAAGGAGTGGCTAAGACTCCATTCCCAATGGTACTAATTGGTTTTCTCTCATTTTTTAATTATATCGATTTCAATTTTCCCCTTTTCCTTTTAATTTTTATTTACAAGCAGTCCAAGGTTCTTTCAAGATTAATTATTGATTTGGATTGATATATCTAAGATTAATTTAATTGTCCAATCTTGTTTAACTTAGATCTTTCTTGTGCCAATCCTTTATCTCGTGCTATATCTATTGAGGTTTGCATAAATAAGCTAGCTTGACTAGCTAAAAATTTTGGTTTTGATCTCGATTTCAAGCTTGTTACACTCATATATCTAATCTATTCCCACACTTGGACTCTATTGTGCTCAAAACTCAATATTTCATAGAGTTTATGTTTTTTCACTTAATGCTAGACACATCCAATAACTTAATGGAATTATTTTTTCTCAAGCTTGCTTTCATTCATGATTGATAAAAATAATCTAGCAAAAAGCTTGATACTTATTCAATATTTGACACTTGCATGTTCTTAAGGCTTTTAAAAAAGGAATTGATGCCTCACATGGGTGAAATATCTAACTCTTGATACAAACAATTTAAGTTTCTATGATCTTATTTTATTACATGAGGATTTACTTGTTTCCATGATCAATATTTGGCATGATTACATCATACTTAACAAATATTGGTTTTGCACTATTGTGACCACAATGGATTATATTGTGGAATAATCTATTCTCTAATGCAAACAACTAAAGTAATATTCAGTTCCTTTCATTGTTTTGGATATGTTGTTGAGGGTTTAATGCTTGACAGATTTCAGCTTGATGCAATATGTATGGACTTAATCTTAATTAGTAAATTAACTGGTGCATGGAATCTACTTCATAAATCAACATTTATACACACTTGGAAACCCTTTAAGTTTGGTTTATCGCTAGTTTCAACATTCAATAATAGTTTATTGAATTATGAACCATACAAATTTTGAGCACTTTGATATTGGAATGACTATACTTCATGAAATCTGATTTTGCACTCTATTTTCTTACAACAACACTTAAAATAATGTACAATCCACTAAATTGAACTCATAATATTTCCTATGTTTGACATATGATTGTCATAATATTTCCTATGTTTGACATATGATTTATGGTTCATCTTGATAATTTCCTAAGTAAACTTATTTTCATCTTCATACTCACGGATCATTAAATTTTGTTACTAAAATCTATCCAAACACAGAAATAGGATTAGCATGCTCTAAACGATTGCATCTAACCTTAGCAAGACTGGTGTTTCTTTGTGTGGATCTTTATGTTCTAAAGAATAAATGAAATACAATCCAAACATCACTAGCGTGAGACTATTAACTATAACAACAATGATTTTTCAAGGTTTCTTCCATATAAGTAGTGGCATAAAACTTGCAAATGAACATGTTTGAATTTGCCTAAGTGGATGCACCTCTTAAAAACTAAAGTACATTGATTTTTGTATTATGGATTTCTCTAATAAAGGTCTATTTTCCTCATTTCATTGGGCATATTTACTTCATGGATGGTGAATGCAAACATACTCTTTCATGCAAGTACATGAGCATAATTGTTGATGGTTGATATCATATGGAACTATTAAACAAATATGAATGTTAATCAAGTTTGATGCACTTCATGCCATACTCTTTTCATTTGTTTTATAGCATAACATGGTCATACTTTATAAGAAACACATTTGTCTAAGTAATGTATCCTTTAAAGCTTGTTTAATCTAGCACCAACTTTCATATGTAAACATTCAAAGTGAAATGGTAAAAGTTGCTAGTTGTCTTTGTCAATCCGAAGTTAAGAAAGGTCCCATTTTTATACTACAACTTAGCTTAGATTGACTTGTAGGGATTCCCCCTAAGCGAGGGTAGCATATTTCCTTAGTATAAAGTGTGGGGCACGACTATGGAGGTGATAGTGGGTAGCTTGCCTATAGTTCCTCTAGGCTCTATTGTTGAGGTTATGAATTTTCCTCCTAGGGTAGAGTTTGAGTTGTAATACAATGAGTACCCATGCTTGGTATTTTTAGTGAACTTATACTAAGATAAACTGAAAATAAATAAAAAAATGTGTTTCTATTTTTTCCCTCCAAAATACTCAAGATAATTTAAAACATTATTTCTTTTTTCTCTTAAATGTAGTAATAATATAAAATACTTATCATATTGTAATTTTACATTATTTCAACAATAACCCCATTATGATATTCATCAATACAATATTTATTTATTTTAACAAGCATCAATAGTGATAACATAAAATACTTTGTATTTATTATTCGAATGATATAATAGCACATCTTAAGAAGATATCAACAATGTGAGGTTTACATGTGGTTAAAATTGTCAAATAAAAATAGGATACATAGTTACATTTGACTTGTATAGCTCAACCTCAAGGATCATCTTTAACCCAATTTCTTGAAATCCTATTGGTTATTTAATTTCCTGTTCAACAATAGATTTTTTTTCTTATGAGGCCCATTTTAGACCCCAAATTTTCTCTAATGCCTGCGATTATATTCATATGATCGATTGTGCACTTCTATGCATTCTTTCTAGAGCGATTAACCACCACACATGAATCTTTAATAGCGTATATACTCTCCATGATACAAAATGGTGTATGAGATGCACAATGGGTCCCTTCTACTTTACATGGGAGTCAAGCCTATGTGCTCTACCAACTAAAATTTCCATGCAACATAAACACTTGACAAAGTTTAAAATAAATTATAGACTGTAGAAAACAATAATACATAAAGGCTCATGGATAAAGAGAAACATATAAAATTGTTCTACTCATTCTCATTAACAAATCAACATCATTTACAATATAGCCATTTCAATGCCTCTCACACCTTCTTGTGCCTCTTGAACTCTCACATATTGTATTCTTCATGATCCAGGTAGATATCGGTGGCCACCCACCATTCCAACTGGCTCATCTTGGTAGTTTTTCAGTTTGGCATTTTTTTTCCTAGTTTTTGGGTCCTGAACTTTCAGGGCCATTTTGAGGCCCTAAACAATGTTTTTAGGGCTCACCATAGTATAAATATAGATTGATTCAAAGTTTGATGGCAAATGTGTATTCCTCAGATAGACCTTTACAATGGGCTATTGTGCGCCTAAAACGAAGATCGTATGCAAAAGTTATGACCCTGAGAATTTGATGTACCAACTTACCCCAATGGGGCCCACATGACTTCTGGCGCTTCATCTCCTAGGGTTAGGTTTTTGGATGTCTAGGTTTTTTCAATTCATGTTTATTGTAAAAGGGACTTCATAGATTCATTGTACTCATTTTCTTGCACATGAGCGCAACCGTCACATCTCTTCTCAGAGATAAGATGCCACCATTCTAGAAAGCTTGTTTTCAGTCTGCATTTTACAGTTTCAACATATTTATTTATTGAATAGAAGCCAATTTTACTGTATCTCTGTTATTGTTCATTGTGACTTTGTGTTAATAATAATAATAATAATAATTTGTGTTCATTTAGTTTTGCTCATAAAATATGGATCAATGGTATCAAAGTGGTTTGCTCCTTGTCATTCTTAGTGCATGTCCCCGACGAGGTCAGAGTACAAAGAGTTAGGTCTCAAGCTTGTTTCTCTTGAGGAAAAGAGCTCCTGCATGCCCAAGCGACATTCCATGGTGGGAGAAAATAAATATGATGGGATACGAGATCCTTTCAAACTGTTGCTCGAGGAATCCCTCATGCAACAGAGGAACGCGATGATGGATAATTTTGCGCAAATCCTTTGACGACTACCAACAGGTGATGCATCTTCCTCAAGCGGAGGCGCTGCCCCCTTCAGGGTACAAATCAACTTTGATATTCCTATATTTGAAGGTCAGATAGATGCAAATGATCTAGAAAAATGGTTGAATCTACTAGAAGGGTGTTTTTATTTCCATAACTTTCGAATAGAGAAAAGATTACTTTTGCGCTCCTCAAATCCATCCCCCATGTTAAAGGTTGGTGGGAGAGTTTCTGTGAAAAAAAGGAAACATAGGAACTATCATTATTTATAGTTGCACTCACTTGGGAGTCCTTCAGGGATGTTATTAAGGACCCTGTTGGAATTTATGATGACCTATACACAAAATGGACCACACTACAGTAGGAAAGAGACCAAGCAGTGCTATATTTCACAAATATATTCCATACCTTGCGTACCAAGATGGGTATCAATATTCTAAGCGACATATGGTGCTCAAGTACTACAGTGGTTTTCATAGATACATCCAGGAAGAAATAAAGTTTTTGGACATCTCATCATTGGGCACGGTCTATCAATATGCTGTAAAAATTCAACCAAAACTTAAAAAAAAGGCGCAGCAGTTTGGGTCTAGGAACCCCTCATAGTAGAAGTAGATCAAGGGTAGCCCCAACTCACAGAACAAAGGGAAACTAAATATGGACAGCCTCAGGACAACCACTCCAAGACACAAATGAAGAAGGGAAATGCAAAGATGAAGAAAGATACTGAGAAGTGGTGTGAATTCCATAAGAGCCCCTGGCATAACACTGTTGATTATCACTTGAAGCAGTCATTGGTGGCTGAGGTGAAATCCTATGAATCAAATGTAGGTTCTAACTCTGAGTCAGAACCAAAAAAGAGGAGATAGATCATTGATGTGGAACCCAGTGCCACCGTTTCTATCACCAAGGTACATCTCAGTGAACCTGATGAGCCAGAGGAAGGTGAGCGCCTCTTTCATTCACAGATGTGGGTGAAAGGAACCCCGTTGCACTTCATCGTTGATAGCGGTAACCAGAAGAACCTAATCTCAGCATAGGTTTTCAAGCGGTTGGCCCTGCCGAAAATGCCGCACCCACAGCCATACACCATCGAATGTCTCCACCAAGGAAGTGATCTTCACATCAACCAATAGTACCACATGTCCTATGACATCAAGCCCTTCAAAGACGAGGTATTGTGTGATGTTTCTCCCCTTGAAGTTTTTGATGTTATTTTGGGCCAAATTTATTTATGGAAACTTCATGTTGTATACGAATCTAGGCCTCACAGTGTTATTATTAATTTTGACAAGAAATTGTATAGGATACCCGAGGTAGTCCCACCTAGTGCCATTTCCTTGATATCTTCCAAGTAATGCAGGAAGGTCATCTCTCAGATCATGAAGTTTGTCTTCTTCATGATTCTCTCTTAGAGTGAGTGAAAGATGGCAGCCACATCCATGGCCTCAACGAACGACCTCTCCACGCAACAAAAGAAAGTGGATAAGGTCATGTATGAATACAAATACATCTCCTCACCTAGTGGGGTACCTCTGCATTGTCGCATCAAGCATTCCATCGATATGACCCCTGGTGCATTGCTACCTAATGGGCCAGTCTATTGTTGCTCTCTATTAGAAAATGAGGAGATCAAGCGTCATATCCAAGAAATGATCCAAAATGGGGGACATATGACCTATATCATCACCTTGTGGAAGCCCAATCATGCTTGTGCAGAAGAAATATGGTACATGGTGAATCTGCATTGATTATCGGGCCCTAAATAAAATCATAGTTAGGAACTGGTACTCAATTCCCCGAATCGATGATCTCCTTGATCAACTCAAGAGGGGAAAATACTTTAGTAATATTGATCTGAAGTATGGATACCATCAGGTCCCTATAGAGCATATAGATGTATGGAAGACTACCTTCAAGTCAAAACAGGGTCTTTTTTAATGGTTGGTCATGCCCTTTGGTTTGACAAATGCCCCAACAACTTTCATGAGGATGATGGACGATATCTTGCAGCCTTTCACCAATTATTTTGTAGTGGTGTATATAGATGACATCCTCATATACAACAAGACTTGGGTGGAACACTTGCAGCATATTCAGTAGGTTCTGCACACTCTGCAATAACACAAGCTATATGCCAACTTGGAAAAATGCTCCTTGAGCATGGACATGGTCCAATACCTAGGATACATTATTGATGAGAATGGTGTGCATGTGGATCCAACCAAGATACAGGTCATCCATGACTGGCCATCCCCAACTACGCTCACTAAGCTTTGAAGCTTCTTAGGCCATGCCAATTTCTATCACGGGTTCATGTTGGGATTCTCCCATATTGTATGGGCCCCCAACCAAGTAACCAATGGTGGTGGTAAGGAAAATTTTTTGTGGGTCTTGTCCCAACAACAAGTGTTCGATGATTTGAAGCAGGGCTTGTGTTCATCCCCAGTGATTTCATTACCCGACCTACAACAACCCTTTGAGATAGAGACATATGATTCAGACTATGTTGTTGACGCAGACACAAACTCGCACTCTACATCCGCTCACAGGATCGTTCAAATTCCCCTTTGAGCCAAATTAGCTCATTCGATTCTCTGCTGGAATATCTGATGAAAACCCGATCCACAGGTCCTTTATTCACCTACACGGATTTCTACATTCAATTGTGAATTCCTCGACTTAATTTTGGGTTTCAGGGTTTCATGATCCTTGATGTCACGAATCTCTGTCCCCGCGATCTTTCGATCACCAATTTGCCGACGTGCTCCCTTCCGCGTTAGTCCTCTTGGCTAGGCTCCTAGTCCATGTGACTAGTCCTCATAAGACCGTAGCCTTATATCCTCCTTTTCGGGGTTTCAGACTTTCAAGTGCCGAAATGCACTTGTCCTCAGAATCCGCGATTCACCGAATCTCGATATGCTCCAACTTCCGCTAGTCCCCTGAGCTAGACCTTTGGTCCACACGACCTCCCCTTATATGACCGCAGTCCTATTCCTCTCATCGGGGTTTCAGACATCGCAATGCTGAAATGCGAGGACACTTTGTCCACAGGATTCCCGATATCCCGATTCGCGATTTCTCCGATGTGGCTCTCCTATCAGAACCTTTCCTAAAGGCCTCGATCATTGCCATGCATCCCTTCAAGATGGAAGGTCCACATCCATTTCACGATTTCGTGACTTTTGATGTCTTTAGTGCCTCGTCTTTAGGACTCGCGAAATGCCGAACTCCGATGCTCCATATTTGACTTTTCTATCGGGACTTTCCCCGATAGTCTGGATCTCCACCACGTGTCCCCAATTGATGGACGACCCTGATCCAATCTCATTGTGTCAGAGGTTTCAATGCTATGATGACAGAAATCCTCTATCAACTCAAAACCCCGGTAGCCGATATACCGATGGGTCGCTCGATCCCTGCCATGTGTCTCCACAAACGGATGGCTTGGATCGTTCTCGGGACTTTTCCTATAGAAATTCTCGATCTCTTGTCCTCGTGACTCCCTATTTAACAAAAATCGATATCCTGATGCCTGTTGGGACTTCTGCCTGGCGTGAGAAGGGTTAAACCCTGTGCACCTCCTGTCTGATCCAATGGCTGACGGGATTTCCGAATGAGATCCAATGGCTCACGATCTCCCCCTTCTGTATTCTTGCTTTGATGCTCTCTGGACATAGAAACCAACGGTCCAGATCTCCTTCTCCAGCCAATCTGACGGTAGCTGTGCTCCCTCCCGATCTTGCTTACTTACTTCCCAACCTTGGGAGAATTTCAAAAGCCAAAGGCCCCGACCTTCGCCTTTCTTCTCTGCGATCTCCTTTACCTGAGTTCTCTCCTACGTTCTCCACGACGCTATTCTTCCTAAGCTTTACTCCTTTCGAATCCTCAAAGGATTCTTTGACTTCTGTGCCTCTGCAGAGTCTTCATGCACACACGGTGTTGTCTCTCCTGAGCTTCTCACATGCTCAGACCCCTAAGGGATTTTATCCTTCTTCCTTCTCCCTCAGATGGAGAATGTAATGGATGCCCTCCTGGCTATCCTCTGTCTCAAGAAACCCCTTACTGAGTCTGTAGGGTGTTCAACAACCTTGTGAAGATCCCTCAGTGGATTCTTCCTTCACAATACAGAACTCAAAGAGTTCTCTTCTCTTTTGTGCCTGTCTGCACAATGTCTCAATGCCCTCCTGGCAGAGTATCTTTTCAATGAACGTTCAGTGGTTCTGTCCTCCTATGATCCTATGCACTCGCTCAATGCCCACCTGGTAGAGCTCTCAAAATCCTCAGTGGTTCTAGTTCTTCCTGAACTCACAGTAGATTTCTATCTCTGTAAACTCCTTGCACTGGCTTGATGCCCACCTGACAGAGCTTCACCGAATCCTCAGTGATTCTGATTCTTATTTCTGAACTCACAACAGAGTTCTTCTTAATGCACCATTGTGCATATTCTCAATGCCCACCTGGAAGAGCTCTACAGAACTCCTCAGAGCTTCTGTCTACAACTGTGTCTCCCCTACACAGCCTTGCCTCCAAGGTGTTTAGCAACCTTGAGGTCTTCCCTGAGTTGTTGATTCCAGTTCTTGTGCCACAACACGTCTTTGTCTGAATCCACAGAGTTCAGAAGTGCAGCCTCTGTGCACGGCTATCAGAACCCGTAGTGTTCTGTCACACCCTCCTGGTGTGAAGCCTCAAAGACCTTTACCTGAAATCAGACACACTCCTGCAAATGAAAACCTACAGTATACATCTTCAGCATATAAGAACACTCACAGACATTCATTCAATCACACAGTAATACATGCAAGAAAAACTGCTCTTTGTATTAAATATGGCAAATGCCTGTTTGTACAAGGGTGTTCTTGAGCATGGCCTGTAACAAGGTCTTGGCTCTTCTCTCTTCTGCTCTCTACACGTAGATCCTCTATTCTATCCACCTTACTTCTTTTCACAAAATGAGATCCTAAATCTCTTTTACCTGAGGGGGCTCTTCGATCTCTTCCCTCCAATCCACCTACCCTATTCAATTACATTGAATGGCCTGTCTAGTCCGCATTCGGATCTATATCTCATCCTTACAAACATTAAAGGCCCACCTTATCTACAGCCTGTGAAAATCCACGACTTCAAAGCTCAACAACTTAAACATTAAATTACATTCAATTCAAGTTTTAAATGAGGACTGCGCCACTCTTTAACACGCGACTTGAATTCGCTGACGTGGCTGGCTGGCTGGCTGGTTGACATGGAGAGATGCTCCTGCATCATACTCCTCAGCTGCAAAATTCATGAGCTCCTGCTCATGAGATTCCCATCTCTGATGTTGAAATCCTCCTGGATCCCAAATCATCCTCTGGAGTTGTTCATCCGCTCCATCCTGCTGCTGCTTCTGCTGTTGCACTGCTTCTGCTGCTGCTGCTCTTCTGCCCAGCTTCTCCTCACTGGTAGTCTTTGCTGACCCTAACATCAGCCTTCTGATCTCCTTGATCTCTTCGTCCAATTGCTCCAGTGGCTGGTCCTGTTTTTGCAGTCTCCCCAGCTGCAAAAATTTTTGGCACATGGGAAGATCATTGAAATCTCCCATGCCTTCTTCTTCATCAACTTCCAACTTCACCTATTGGATGTGCATGCCCTGCACTTTCACCCTTATCTCCAAGGCTTCTATCTGTTCATATAGATCAACCAAACTAATGTTTTCTACCTATTCTTCTTCTGCTACTGCAAACTCCCATGTTGCAGTATTTTCAGTCCCCTGGCTGAAAATACTGAGCCATTCCTGAGAATGCTCATCATCCTCTTTTGCTTCTTTTGCTGTCATATTTAGTGCTACATCTTCCTCAGATTCCTGGCTGAATGCATTGAGACACTCCTTAGAATGCTCATTTTCCTCTTCGCCTGCTTGGGTAGCTTCCAAAGTCTGCTCCAATCCTTCTTCTTTCCTGACAGTCACAACTGACTGTTCTTCTGCTGTTGCTGCACCCGCAACACATATTTCTACCTCCTCCTGGGAAAGTGGTAGGAATATTCCAATTCCCCCAATCATCAGAAGATTTCTCAGATCTTCCTCCTCTGTCAGCTGCATCTGCTGATCCAAACTCATCTCCGAGCTCATCTGCTCATCCCTGCCCTCCTGGTAATATGGGATGCTTCCACTGTTCTCCTGGCAGATTATGAGATCAACTGATCCAATCTTCATCAGCACTCCTTACTGATTTGAACTCACCTCTGAGTCCATGAGACATTCATATAGTCTCAAATTCTCATCTCTGCCCACCTGGCAGTCTTCGAGATCCCGCAGTGACCTCATTTCATTTCCCAGCTGACAATGTGAAATTCTTCAGCTGTCCTCCTGACAGTCTCTAAGATCCCGCAGTGATCTCAACTCAGTGCCCACCTGGAAAATTGGAATTTTCTCTCTGCCCTTCTGGCAGTTCTTGAGATCCTCAGCTGATCCCAATTCATTCTCTTCATCATTGAGACCTCTCCCAGTCTCTGGTTCACATATCTGAACCATTTCTTCTTCTGGTCCATTGAGGTTTTCAACATACCTCAACCACCCTTTTAACAACCTTCGTTACCTTCTGACCATCAACTCCTTGACTGGCCATTTTTCTTTTTCCTTCTTCATGGGCCACTCATACACCCATCTTGGCTTGGCTTTTTGCCGCATCCGCAGTTCAAGCTCTTCTATGTCTGCCCTTATTTTAGCGAGCTCTTTATCCTTTTCTGCCTTGCTCTTCCTCCCAGCATGCCTATGGCCTTCAGTAGTCATGGCACTGTCCCTGTCTTCTCTCCTAGCAAACCTGCTGCTGTCACTCCGCACTAAGAGTGTTTACATATTCATCCTCCTACAATCTCCCTAACTGTCTTCCCAACCGCTGCTTGCCTACCTGCAAACAACCACCACAGAGTCTCCAACGCTCTGTCTTCTCCCTCTGCTTGAAATATACAAACAGATTTCTAGCTCTGATACCACTTGATGTATGTATCATAGTGCTTTCCTCCTCTGTGTTCCCTTGCCTTCTTCCTCTGCTTGAAATATACAAACAAAGTTCTAGCTCTGATACCAAACTTGATGCAGGACGCAAGACGGACTCTACGTCTGCTCACAGGATCGTTCAAATTCCCCTTTGAGATGAATTAGCTCATTCGATTCCCTACTGGAATCTCTGATGAAAACCCAATCCACAGGTCCTTTATTCACCTACACAGCTTTCTGCATTCAACCGTGAACTCCCCGACTTAATTTCAGGTTTTGGGGTTTCATGATCCTTGATGTCACGAATCTCTGTCCCCGTGATCTCTCGATCACCGATTTGTCGATGTGCTCCCTTCCGCGTTAGACCTCCTGGCTAGGCTCCTAGTCCATGTGACTAGTCCTCATAAGACAACAGCCTTATATCCTCCTTTTTGGGGTTTCGGACTTTCAAGTGCCAAAATGCACTTGTCCTCAGGATCTGCGATTTGCTGAATCACGATATGCTCCAACTTCCGCTAGTCCCCTGGGCTAGACCTTTGGTCCACACGACCTCCCCTTATATGACCGCAATCCTATTCCTCTCATCGGGGTTTCGGACATCGCAATGCCGAAATGCGAGGACACTTTGTCCACGGGATTTCCGATTCGTGATTTCTCCGATGTGGCTCTCTTATCGGAACCTTTCCTAAAGGCATCGATCATTTCCACGCGTCCCTTCTAGATGGATGGTCCACATCCATTTCGTGATTTCGTGACTTCTGATATCCCAGGCGCCTTGTCTTCAGGACTCGCGAAATGCTGAACTTTGATGCTCCGGATTTGAATTTTCTATTGGGACTTTCCCTGATAGTCTGGATCTCCACCATGTGTCCCCAACTAATGGACGGCCCTGATCCAATCTCACTATTTCGAAGGTTTCAATGCTCCGATGATATAAATCCTCTGTCAACTCAAAACCTCAGTAGCCAATATACCGATGGGTCACTCGATCCCCGCCACGTGTCTCCACAAACAAACGACTCAGATCATTCCCAGGACTTTTCCTATAGAAATTCCCAATCTCTTGTCCTCGTGACTCCCAATTTCACGAACGTCGATATCTCGATGCCTATCGGGACTTTTTCCTAGCGTGAGAAGGGTTAAACCCCGTGCACCTCCTGTCCGATCCAACGACTGATGGGATTTCTGAATGAGATCCAATGGCTCACGATGTCCCCCTTATGTATGCTTTCTCTGATGCTCCCTGGACGTAGACACCAATGGTCTAGATCTCCTTCTCCAGCCAATCTGACAACGACTGTGCTCCCTCCTGAGCTTGCATACTTACTTCCCAACCTTGGGAGAATTTTAAAATCCAAAGGCCCCGCCCTTCGCATTTCTTCTCTGCGAGCTCCTTTACTTGAGTTCTCGCCTGCGTTCTCCACGATGCTATTCCTCCTGAGATTTACTCCTTTTGAATCCTCAAAGGATTCTTTGACTTCTGCGCCTCTACAGAGTCTTCACGCACACATGGTTCTGTCTCTCCTGAGCTTCTCACATGCTCAGACCCCTAAGGGATTTTATCCTTCTTCCTTCTCCCTTAGATGGATAATGTAAGGGATGCCCTCCTGGCTATCCTCTGTCTCAAGCAACCCCTTGCTGAGTCTGCAGGGTTTTCAACAATCCTGTGAAGATCCCTCAGTGGATTCTTCCTTCACAATACAGAACTCAAAGAGTTCTCTTCTCTTTTGTGCCTGTCTGCACAATGTCTCAATGACCTCCTGCTAGAGTATCTTTTCACAGAACGTTCAACGGTTTTGTCCTCCTATGCTCCTATGCACTCGCTCAATGCCCACCTGGCAGAGCTCTCAGAATCCTCAGTGATTATGGTTCTTCCTGAACTCACAGTAGAGTTCTATCTCTGTGCACTCCTTGCACTGGCTCGATACCCACCTGGCAGAGCTTCACCAAATCCTCAGTGATTATGATTCTTCTTTCTGAACTCACAACAGAGTTCTTCTTAATGCACCACTGTGCATATGCTCAATGCCCACCTGGCAGAGCTATACAAAACTCCTCAGAGCTTCTGTCTGGAACTCTGTCTCCCCTACACAGCCTTGCCTCCAAGGTGTTCAACAACCTTGAGGTCTTCCCCGAGTTGTTGATTCCAGTTCTTGTGCCGCAACACGTCTTCGTCTGAATCCATAGAGTTCAGAAGTGCAACCTCTGTGCACGGCTATCATAACCCGTAGTGTTCTGTCACACCCTCCTGGTGTGAAGCCTCAAACACCTTCTCTTGAAATCAGACACACTCGTGCAAATGCAAACCTACAGTATACATCTACAACATATAAGAACACTCATAGACATTCATTCAATCACACAGTAATACATGCAGGAAAAACTGCTCTTTGTATTAAATATGGAAAATGCCTATTTGTACAAGGGTGTTCCTGAGCACGGCCTGTAACAAGGTCTCGGCTCTTCTCTCTTCTTCTCTCTACACGCAGATCCTCTATTCTATCCACCTTACTTCTTTTCACAAAATGAGATCCTAAATCTCTTTTACCTGAGGGGGCTCTTCGAGCTCTTCCCTCCAATCCACCTACCCTATTCAATTACATTGAATGGGCTGTCTAGTCCACATCCAGATCTAGATCTCAGCCTTACAAACATTAAAGGCCTAACTTATCTACAGCCTGTGCAAAGGCACGACTTCATAGCTCAACAGCTTAAACATTAAATTACATTCAATTCAAGTTTTAAATGAGGACTGCGCCTCTCTTTAACACGCGACTTGAATTCGCTGACATGGCTGGCTGGCTGGCTGGTTGACATGGAGAGATGCTCCTGCATTAGTTGTGGGTGTAGTCCTCACTCAACATGACCACCCCATGGCCTATCATAGTGAGACACTGTCATATGTCATACGTAAGTAACCTATTTATGACAAAGAAATGTACTTAATTGTGCAAGTCTGCCGCCAGTGGAGGCATCACATTCCCGAGAAGAATACATTCATCCACACTGATCATAAGCCACTATAGTTCATGTAGACACAAGACAAATTGTTGAATGACCACCATCATAAGTGGTCCACATACTTGCAGTAGTTCCACCTTAACATCAAGTATAATACATGAAGTACCAACTGCGTCGTTGATTTCCTCAATTGACCTCTAGTAGCATCACTCACCATGGTGCTAGACTCTTGCGGTCATGATACCTCTGGATGGCCCCAACTCTATGAGAAAGATCCTGAATTCATCACCACCTACCAGATGTTGGTCACAAACACATATGTCACTAATTTCCATCTTTAGGATGGGTTGTTGTGCCACAACCCCTTTCAGGTGGGGTTGGGATTTCAACCATTGGGTCCCATGGATGTTGCACTACCCCTTGCAGCCACCTAGGAAAACTCGTCCCATGCTCAAACTATAGCTGATAAAGCCACCCAGTTCATTGACTAGATCTAGCACATCCATCAAAAAGTTCAGGATATTTTACAGAAGTCCAATGCCAAGTACAAGCAGTGCCATGATCAACACAAGTTGCCACACAAGTTTCAGGTGGGAGACAAAGTTTGGTTGCACTTGGAGAAAGAATTCCTTATAGGGCCCCATCAAAAGCTTCGTCCTCTCTTCTATGTACCTTACACCATCATCAAGGTTGTGGGTGATAATGCTTTTGGGCTCAACAGTCCCCCCTTCCTTGGATTGCACCTAATGTTCAATGTAGATATCCTTCGACCATATTTTCCACCATTATTGGACACCTCAGAGATAGCATAACAATTGACACCAAAAGAGCTCAACCCTAACTGCATGGAACATGCATCCACTAATCATATCATAGATGCATTGGTTAAAGGCACTCGCTAGCATAGGATCCATATTTATCGAGTTGTCAAAGCAGAGCAGCTCCTGCACCAAGGCAAGTGGCTCACCCGGTGCCAAATTCAACAAAAATTTCCTTATCTGATGGGGGAACTCAAGAAAATGGAGATTGTTAACACATAAGATTGTATGGGTCAAAAAAATCACCTTGGTTTTGTTTTTGAGTCATAATATTTATAGGACATAAGTTTTGAGTCTTTAGGTTGTAATCATAAAGTTAGATTTGAATTCAAAACAAATAAGGTTATGTCTAGCCTTGGTCTAAAGTTTGAGCTATGTGATTGTTTTTATGACAAGGATCATGTCAAGGAGGATTTATGGTTTTTAGAGCCTACAATTTAACCATTTCTCTAGTGATTATGTCATACCATCAACTAACAACCTCCTTGAAGTGTGGGAGCTATGTTTGACAGGCGCTGCGAACTGGTTAAAGAGGAGAGTTGGAGGTTTGACTACTTGTAGACACCCTCGAGAAATTTCAAAGATACCAACATCAAACTTAGGACAATCAGGTACTCCATGAGGTTTTTCATCTTGTTTTAAGGTCGAGAAAGTGGTTTTGGATGTTTTTTCATTTTGGCGTTGTGAACTGGCAGACAAGGGCACTGCGAACTCATTTCCTGTAGCAGTTTCTTCTAAACATTTGATCATAACTCCAAAATGGTGATGTGGGTGTTTATGAATTTATTTGTG
Organism: Picea abies; assembly: GCA_900067695.1. NCBI lineage: Eukaryota > Viridiplantae > Streptophyta > Pinopsida > Pinales > Pinaceae > Picea > Picea abies. Next base: position 6,471 of record CBVK0105244912.1, on the reverse strand, counting down.
GAGGAGAATGATAATGGAATTGACTTGTTGACCAAATTTTATCCTAACATAGTTTTTAATTCGAGATATATAATTAAAACACTAGTGTGCTGCAAACTGGCGTTGCAAACTCTCTGTTTTGCATAGTTGTTGAATACTCGCCTTGTTTGGAGGTTGCCACCTGTCAAGGAAAGTTCGAATGGTCTCCTAGGAGTTAGTTGTACATGAGTGACATGTGTTCCATCTCCGGATCAATTAGGATGACCTGTTTCAAAAGACATTTATCATCATAGACAAAATCCAAAAAAATAGGAATTTGTTAGGATTTTGTTGGAATCTTTTGTAACAAGACTCCTAAATGGAGGAGGATCCTATGTAACTCCTTGGTTTCGACCTACTTAGGGTAGATGGAGATTATTCAATATAAATTAAAGGGTTTTTTATGAGAAAAGGGTTGGATTCATGAGCCAAGAGAGGAGAGAGTTGGAGCAGTTCTAGTTGCTCATTTGTAAGATTGAGGACTTGTTTGTTATGACATTTTCTACCATTAGATATTCATGAGAGTTGTTATCAGATTGTCTTCTGTGTTTTTACATTTCTTTGTTATATTATTGCTTGAATATATTGCAGGTTTTGAGGATCATAACTGCCATTGATTGATGGATTCATGAACAACAGAGGATCTGTTGTAGCTTTCCCATTAAATCATTGTTCACTATTTAAGAAAATATTTATCTGTTTCAGAAATGATCTTTGTATAATGGATGTTCTTCCTTTTGTCATATTCAATATGATTATACTCATCATTACATATCCCTTTTGTATGATATACAGTTTGATTTCCTTTGATCTGTAGGATGTTATAACTCCATTCTCAATGGAATGCCTCTGCAGACATTTTGCTTCCCTCTCCCTTTGTTTCCCAGTCTTGTTGATCCACCTACTCAAACAAATTTAATACATTTATATTATGATGGGTACCAGGCTTACACCTACAACAATATAGGTGTGACTTCGATTTCTAATAGATACCATTGCTTCCTAAGGGGGGAGGATTGATCCATGTGGATATCGGTGGCCACCCACCATTCCAATTGGCTCATCTTGGCAGTTTTTCAGTTTGGCAGTTTTTTTCCTACTTTTCGGGTCCTGAACTTCCGAGGCCATTTAGAGGCCATAAAAAAATTTGTATTCCTCAGATAGACCTTTCCAATGGGCTATCATGGGCCTAAAATAGATATTGTATGAAAAAGTTACGACCCCAGAGAGTTGATGTACCAACTTACCCCAACGCGGCCCACATTACTTTTGGCACTTCATCTCCTAGGGTTATGTTTTTGGATGTCTAGAGTTTTTGCATTAATGTTTATTTTAAAATTTCTTTCAAAGCCTCATTGTGCTCATGTTCTTGCGAATGAGTGCAGTCGTCACATATCTTCTCAGAGATAAGCCACCACCATTCTAGCAAGCTTATTTTTTAGTCTGCATTTTACAGTTTCAACATATTTCTTTAATGAATCGAAGCCAGTTTTATTGTATCCATGTTATGGTTCATTGTGCCTATGTGTTAATAATAATAATAATATGTGTTCATTTCGTTATGCTCATAAAATCCAGATCACTTCACATATGCAACGTTGTCCTTTGTCTTTGGCTTCACACCAATCTCCTTCTTCCTTCTTCAAGCTCTATCCAATTCTTACTCAACTTCACTTTCTCACCCCCCATATCTCTCCAAAACCACATATTTATACAATGACCTTACTCTTATCCACTAACCTCTTGGCAATTGACCTTTTAGCAATGACCCTAATATTCTTTAGGTTATGCACATTTATAGATACCTCTTCCACCAACACACAATTTAGACATAGATAGATCAACTATAATGGCTTGTCGCCTAAAAATGTAGTAACCAATGATTAAGATACCTTGAACATATCTTGTCTCTTTATGCAACATCACGTGCCAAAAAAAAAATTGTGTGTCCTACAACTTCATGCATGTAACATGTTCTACGCTCATTCCTTTCTCATGTACATCTTCCTTCACTACAACATGTTGTGTTGAATTCTTGCATACCTTGTTTACAACCTACATTACTTTTTCACTTGTGTGCCTTCTCATTTGCATGTGTTTGTGCATCCATTCTTCCCTTTTCCCAACAATACAAACAAATTTACTTAGCACATGATTCTCTTGCATCAATGACTGTATTATACCTAGGGAGGTACCCAAGGGAATAAGAATAGTTAGATAGCTATGTATTGTTGTGTATGGAGGCCATTTATGGTAAATAGGGCCCATGTAATAGTGTGAACACAATAAATGTGAGAAGGCAATGTAGTATACCTAGGGGGGTAATATGGGGTACCTAAGGAGGTACCCAATGAGAGTAATGATAGATACACGACCATGTACATGTAATAGTGTGAACATAATAACTGTGTGAAGGCTTACTAGAAGGTTCCACCTACTAGAATATTCCTTCTCTAGAATGTCCCTAGGAAATAGATATCATTATAGAAAGAAGTGTAAGAAAGGTAATGGGCATAATGAAGTGTATAATAAATGTATCAATCATTGCTTGAGGAATGATATTCTTCCACAAGGATTAGTGTGTGTTGTTACCCTACCTCAAGGGTTTTCTCTTTGCAATTATTTTTTAATTATCTTATGAATGATCTGAGTTATTTTTGAAGTTATATATTTAGATTTATTGAGAACTTAACATTTAGCATGTTATGTTCTCAAATATGAATATAGAATATAGAAGAGAAAACCCTTAACTTTAGATATAAATCAAAGAATTCACAAAATAATTAACACTCAAGAATGTAAAGAAAACCCATGAGGTAGGGTAACGCCATATATTAATCCTTATGGAAGGATAACACTCCTCTAGCAATTCTTAATACATTCACAATATTCTTCACTATTCTCATTCTATTTCTTATACTTCATTTTTTACTACTATCTACCTCCTAAGAACATTCTAGAGAAGGAATCTTCTAGTAGGTGGAATATTCTAGTAAGCCTTCTCACATTTATTGTGTTCACACTATTACATGAGCCTTATTTACTAGAAATGACATCCATACATAACAATACATAGCTATATAACTATTATTATTCCATTGGGTACCTCCCTAGGTACCCCATATTACCTCCCTATGTATACTACATCGACGATATCCCACAAATTCTCAACAAAACCTTTATAAATCAAGGGTATTTTCTCTCTTAACAAGTCAAAAACACATTCCTCTATCCAATACTTAGAATCCTACAACCAATCCGAGATAACACACAATAAGAAAATAGATTTTAAAGTTGTAGAAACTATTCCAAAACATCAAAAACAATATAAATAATGACTATTATTAGTTATTAATTATTGTCACACAAAGAAAATACTGTTATCATTATTTGTATTAATTAACCATGATATATAGGGGAAGCATTACATTGCTTAAAATTTAGATATACCAATATTGTTTTAAAAATAGTTTATTTATTTATTTTGAAGTAATATTTTCAAAAAAAATATTATTTGAAAAGTGTCGATCTCACCTTTTTATCATTGAGCACCCACCAAAGGATTGGAAAAAATATTTTAAGCAAAAGGGATGACTTTTAATGGGCATTCATTTAATGATCCACCAAAGTTTTACATGTATTATAGTCTTCTAATGTTTATCGTTTAATGAAGATATGCAATTGTATTATTTATTTATTTAACGAAGGTGGAAAATTATTTCATAATTCAATGGTCAATCGACAATGAACACAACCATCATTGGGTGTTATCTACAAATGTAGGATGACTCATCATCGTTATTTAAGGAAAAATGTGCCACCTAAAATGACCCACTCGTGGTCTGTAAGGGCACGAACTTTCATGTGTGCTAAATTCCTATGAGTCTTAGGCCATTAACCTATTTCCTTATGTCTAAGGAAGACAAGCTCTTAACTAGTCAAAAGCAATTTTAGGTCTTACTCCATGACCAAAAGGTGCTTTCAACCTAAATTGTATTTGCAAGAAAGATAATATCCCTTGTGGATTTTTCGAAACTTTAATATTAGACATTTTAATTTTGCTTTGTATTATTAAATTACAATATCAAAAAAAATTATTCTTCATATATATATATATATATTAAAAAAAAATTTTAAACAACACACCCACATGATTACGAGATTTTGTGGTGGGTTTTATATTTAAAATTTTCCACACCAATATCGTTATAATCACTCCTATACTATTTGAACACATACAAATGAAGACTAAACCCCACACTATACCACATATACTATTTTAAAAAGAAAAAAATATAACATTCTTAATTATTTATTTATTTATTATCATATGAGATAAACAAAGCTAAAAAAAACCTTAATAATCTCAATTAATTATTTTTGATCACCTCTGATTTTTGTATCGATATGTGTGATTAGGGTCTCTCTTTACTCATTTTCTTTCATGTTAGATTAATTTTAGTTTAGAGTTAAGAAATTGAACACTTCAATCTAAAAAATAAGTTAAAATTATTAATGCACAAATTTTATTTGTATCCATTTACAAATTGATTATGGTATAAAGAAGAGATTGTGAGCTTGTTATTCCAACTCAATGTGTGAATTTAAACCACCACGTGTTCATAAACCAAATATAATGAAAAAAACAAGTCTGCTTGTGGAATGTAATGATTTTCTATTATCTAAATTTTATTGGAATGTTGGAGTTTTAATGATCTAATCTAAGGGTGGATTTTGGTGGATTTAAGGGGATTTTGGTGGATTTAATTATCAGTATTATTTTTATTTTTATCTGTGTTTAAAATCTGTTACCGTTGATTGAATGTTTAAGGAAAAAATTACAATAGAAAATTTTTCTACTTACTACATATTGTTTCGTAAAATTTTAGAAAAAAATCGACATAGTAATGGAAAAAAATATATCCACATTTATTACATATAAATATATTAAATTAGAGAGAATAATTGAGACAAATTAGATGAATTCACAACAATGTTTGCATTAAGTTACACATTCATGCATGCTTTTGCACTAATATGGCATCCATTCACATGCTAGCTTAGAAGCTTTACTTTTACAAGCACTCTCATTGATTCACATCTTATTCTTTTGTTGTAAGATAATTAATATTAGTATTAATATGGTACATAAATGATTACAATAAACACCTCCTATGACCTACCACTTGGGAAATCAAGACCATAGGAGTGACAGCAAGTCAAAGTATTTATTCTGAGTTTCATATTATTGTGATTTGTATTAACATAAAATTGAAATAACTGCCTAACTATCTTAACAACCTGAAAATTGGTAAAATAACAATGATGGAGAGGGAGACTGGCAGTCCCTCTCAAAAAATATCTAAAAGACATTAATAAACTATGATGTAAGTTCATCTTCCTACTTTAGACTTCCTCTTATGCCATGTTGCTACATTATCTCCTCCTCCACCAAAATAGGATTGGAGGGAGAGCCTTCATCCCCTTGAAAAGGAGTAGTATTCCCCATGGGTGAACCATGAGGGTTTGTTAGAGTAGCCACTAAAATCTCTATGTTGAAAATTTCCCAGCACAGAGTATCAAAATTTTGTTCCTTGACATCTATCTTATCCCAGATGGTAGTCTGAAGGTCACCTTTCTCCTTAACAATTTGAGCAATGAATGCCTTGTTGAGCTAGTATAGTTCCCTGAGCTTAGCAAATTTTGTATCCTTGGTTTAAGAGTAACCAAGCTCATGAATTCAATCCTTGAACTTGGCCTCTATTTTCTCCTTGGCAAGTTGTTTCCTCTGCCACTTGTTCTTTTTCTCCATGTCCTCAATCTCACTCTTTGTTTCCTCAAAGAAATGGAGATGGAAGTTGGAGGTTACACTTAAGGGTTCCTATTGAGACTAAGTGAAATGTCAAGTCATTTTACCAAGGGAGGGTTTGGGAGCCAAATGTGAACCTTTTTAGGAGTTCCTCCTATTATAAACAAACCCTAAAGTATGGTCGAAAGGATTTATGATGAAAATAGGAAAATCTAGTGAGAACCAACTGTAGATTTTAACCTTGTACAATATTTACTACAAACATATTTTCAGTAAAAGAACATAAAAGATAAAATGGAAAATACAAACATTACATAGATTTTCCCCCTAGAAACCCAAACCGAGAAAACCAACATATTATATATTCATTCATATTGATACATTGTTTACAATACAATACACATATAGGAGCTAGCGGCATCCAAAACCCTAACCCAATAAGCTAGATTAGTCAACAACCCTATTTCCTTAATAGGAAATAGAAAACTATAGGCAAAAACTATGTGCCAAAAAACCACCCAACAATGGACACAAAATCGAGGCAACACGAAAAACAAGGCAAAAATGTGACACAAATATAACACATAACTAACATTCTCCCACTTGTTGTTTTATTTGCATATAGGGGGTTACAGGGTTACATA